>PVJD01009881.1:0-58615 GCA_004026545.1 Mormoops blainvillei
CCCGGCCCTGCCCTTCCGGACTCCGAGTCTTTCGCCCCCGCCTCTCCCGGCGCGGTCCCTCACCCGAGCTCCAGCCTCCAGCCCCGAAGCGCGCCTTCCCTGCCGTGCTCTCCATCCCTCCTCCGTTCCCAGCTCCATCCTGCCCTTCTAGCGCAGTGGTCACCGTCCCCGCGGCTGTCTCCATCCTGCCTTCGTCTCAGGCTCCTGGCATCCTCCTGCTTCGAGTTCCCTGTCTGCTCTGGGTGCTCCCTCCCTCTGAATCCCTTCGCCGACCTCCTGGTCCTTATTTTCTCCCCCGCCCTCCTGGTCCTCGTTTTCTCTCCCGACCTCCTGGTCCTCGTTTTCTCCCCCACTCTCGCTGCTTTCCAGCCCTGTGCGGGTAGCGCGGGCCCGTGAGAGGGGTGGGCTGGGGCAACGCTGGAGATGGGGCCGGGATCACCCACCCCAAGGCTCCCGCCCCACCCCCATCTCGTCTCCTGCGCACAACAGGTCCGTGAGGCGCGAGGGGAGGGTGGGGGTGGCGCGGCAGCCTGGGGACTGCGGGCTTCCTGAAAGGGGTAGCCAAAGGGGGTTCGGGTCCAGGGACTGAGTTGACGTCAGGGGGGAAGGGGTGATGCACAAGGCGGAGAGGCAAGTGGGTCCTGGAGTCAACTGGCCACAGATGTCCCTGTGAGCCCTTCTCCGCTTCACTGCTTCGCTCCTACACTCCTTACACCCTCCCTCCAGCTTCTTCCCTTCTCGTACCTCTCTCCCTTCTTCCCACCATGCCCCTATCCCTATCTCCTCCCGTAGCTCCACATCCCTTTACATCGAAAGAAACAATTTCCAACTCCTCCATCTTTGCTGTCCCAGTCTTCAGTCCCATCCCTTCCCCTTCTCATTTTGTGCACGGTATTATGCTCCCTCCTTTCCCATTTCCTTTCTCCCCAACCCTGCTCTTCTTCACCCCTTTCTCCCTTCTCCTCCCACTGGCTCTTCTTCCCTTCCTGCCTGGACCTTTTCCTTCCTCTCCTGCCCTTCCCCCTTCTTCCCCTGCTCCTGTGACCCCCTTCACCCTCTGTTTCCCTCCCTGACCTTTAACTCATCCTGTTTTCCCTTCAGCATCCTGCAAGCGTCCAGGCTTCTGTACCCACCCCACTTCTGTTCTTTTTCAGGACTGACTCCTGTCCCTCACCGTGTGCTCTGTACTGGCTTCCTCTTCACTTTTCTCCTCCCTTCTCACTCCTAACCCACCTTCCTTCCTGGGCCCTTCACCCCTTCACATCTGTCCCCATTGCCCGCTTCCCTATTCCTTTCCTCAGACTTTCCAATCTTATTTTCATTATTTTCTGAGAGTGCTTAACGTACAGATTTAGACCTAGAATCCAGAGGACACAGGGTATCATATCCTCATTCACTCTGCGCAGCCTGCCCCCCCACCCCATACAGTATCCTCAGCCCTGAAAACATGTCCTTCCTCTTTCAAAACCAACTATCCTGATTCTCCCAGGATTCTTTACCCTGGAAAGCTACATTTAAGGAGGTGGCCTCTCCGTATTTCTATCTCCCTTCAGAGGGCACCTATGCATTTGAATGATTAAACATTGAGCAAAAGTTAGCCCTGGCTGGTGTGGCTCATTGGATTGCGTGCTGGCCTGTGAACCAAAAGGTCACCGGTTTGATTCCCTGTCAGAGCACATGCCTGGGTTACAGGTCAGGACCCCAGTTGGGGAGTGCACGAGAGGCAACAACAGACTGATATTTCTCTCTTTTTCTCCCTCCCTTTCCCTCTCTCTAAAGGTAAATAAATAAAATCTTACCAAAAAACTTGAGCAAAAATTATATTCCGTAGTTTTTCTCCCACTCACCTCTCTCTTTCCTTCCATCCCTCTATCTCCTCTTCCTCTTCTCCTAAAGGTGCAGATTCCTGGGGCCAATCATAAGAGAAGTGCCTGGGACTACAAGTGGGGTTGGCAGGCTGGGATGCTTCCACTGGGCACACACCACACACACATTCACAGACTCACTCACTCTGATTGACTTCCTCTTCCCTCCCCCACTCTCAGATTCCCTCCCTAGCGGTAGGTACACAAGAAATCACAAGGTTCTTTGCTCTATATTAAGATTCAAGAAAAGCTTGGGGCTGTGGGTAGAGGAAGTGAGAAGGAAGCCTGAGAAGCGAGAGTAGACCCTGGGGTGAGGAGGCAACAGTGACCTGGGGAGTTGTTGAGAGGGGCTGGGGTCTAGACAGGGAGCCACTCTGGGAGTTTTCTCCCCAGAGAATGCTCAGGAGCAGTGAATCCTGGGTGGCAGCAGCATAGCTGGAATCCAGCAGCCTGGGAGGGGAGATGGGGGTAGAATTGGTGGATGAATGAGCTGGGAAAGTACACAGGTCAGGGAGGGTGGGGATGTGACAACGCCTTCTCTCTCCCAGTAAAGGCTGAAAATCTGGGTCACAGCTGAGGAAGATCTTGAACATGGAGTCCAGGATGTGGTAAGTTTGGCATAGCAGCAGGAGCGTGGAGGCCACTCTCTCTGAGGTCTTGGCCCTTTCCTCCATAGACCCACCAAGGGCCTACCATCCTAAGGGCTAGACCTTAGGAAGACAAAATGAGGCTGTCTTCCCAAGCCTACCTGCTTTGGCAGAGAGACCTGGAGAGAGGCAGCTGGGGATCTCTGGTAGGAGCCTGTCCTCCCCACATATAGGCCCAGAATGGACTTCTGTCTCATCCTCTTTTTCTCCCTTTTTGCAGGCCTGCACTGCTGCTGTCCCACCTCCTCCCTCTCTGGCCACTGCTGTTGCTGCCCCTCCCACCGCCTGCTCAAGGCTCCTCCTCCTCCCCTCGCACCCCGCCAGCCCCAGCACGTCCCCCATGTGCCCGGGGAGGCCCCTCAGCCCCACGCCATGTCTGTGTGTGGGAGCGGGCACCGCCACCAAGCCGATCCCCTCGGGTCCCAAGATCTAGGCGGCAAGTCCTGCCAGGCACGGCTCCCCCGGCCACCCCATCAGGCTTTGAAGAGGGGCCACCCTCATCCCAGTACCCCTGGGCTATTGTATGGGGCCCTACAGTTTCTCGAGAGGATGGGGGGGACCCCAACTCTGCCAATCCTGGATTTCTGCCTCTGGACTATGGTTTTGCAGCCCCCCATGGGCTGGCTACCCCACACCCCAACTCAGATTCCATGCGGGGTGATGGAGATGGGATCATCCTTAGAGAGGCACCTGCCACCCTGCGGCCATTCTTATTCGGGGGCCGTGGGGAAGGTGAGTGGGAGTGGGAGTGGGAGAGGCTGGTAGGGATATGAGGGTGGGGAGGCTGGTTGGAGCCTCAAAGGGCAGCAAGAGAGGCCTTGTCTGAAAGCTCCTTCCACAAATGTGTCAGGCACTATGTTGGCACAGGAGGCAGAGAGATGGAGATGCCTCTGAACCCTCGAGCTCAGGTCCATTGGAGAAGACAAACATGTAAACACTTGGGGATGTCAATGTAATGCACAGCATATTTTTAAGAAAAGAGAGGGGAGAGACTTCTGCCTGGGGCTCAGGACACTTTCCAAGAATTGACATTTGAACTAAACCTGCAAAACGGAGTGGGTGTATTCCATGCAGAGGAATACCATGGGTGAAAGAACTCCAGGGTGGCATCTTAGCTCAGGGAGTGCAGAGACAGGGCCAGTCGTTTGGGGGTGAGGCCAGGGCAGATACAGATGTTTCCACCCCCTGGTTTCTTTAAAAAGCAGGTTTTCTCCGACCTTGCAGCCCCCTCCTCATCACGTGTATACAGGTTTGAGAAAGTGGAGAAGGATTTGAGAGAAAAAGAGCTAAAAATTCTGGGCAAAGCTAATGAATAGAATAAAGGGGGTGCTCTAGAAAGAGTTGGGCAATATGAATTCACATTGGCAGCCCTCCTCAGCTTACTGAACCCACAACCTAGCTCCATTCCCACTGCCTCTTGGCTCCTCCCGCCTTGAGCTTCCCTGAAACTTTCTTCCCACCCCAATCAGGTGTGGACCCCCAGCTCTATGTCACAATAACCATCTCCATCATCATTGTTCTCGTGGCTACTGGCATCATCTTCAAGTTCTGGTAAGCTGGGGGGAGGAAGGTGCTGGCAGATAAGGACTGAATGTTTGGCTGGAAGGAGGGAAGGACCAGGGGCATGGATTTTGCTGGGGGTGAGATAGGAAGTGGTCGATTAAAGCAAGACCTTGGGGAAAGGTAGTTAAGGATTTGTGTTGGGGGAGACAATGAGAAAACAGGGCAGATTCCTTCTCCCAGGGAAATAAAAGGATAATGGGAGAGGTGGGGGATTATTTATGTGCACCAGGAGCTTTGGTTGGTATCCCTTGTCCCCATTTCCTCCAAGACAGAGAAAATTGACCCAATCTGTAGAGTACCTCCTTAGGGCCGTCTGGGAAGGAGGGAGCAAATATGGAGCTTTCTTTGCATGCATTTAATAATGGGTCACCCAGTCCTTCACACTTTACTGAGAGAATCAATAGACTAAAGTGTCCAGGTCATTAGCTGACTTTGAAGTAGAACTAAACTTGCCAAGGTGCGTGCTGAGGAGAGAAATGTTTCTTTTGGGTGTGCGTGGTGGAGGAGGCGATTCTGGGGGACTCTACCTGTTCGTGGGGAGGAAATAACTAATTCTGTGGATCTGGACCAGGTTGCGAGGATGGTTTAGATCCCAGAGCCCCAGGGAGTCAGGGTAGAAGTGGTTTTATGGACACTTGGTCTTAGAGGCGAGTTTCTCTGCTGTAGGGTGTTAGAGGTGCCTGAGGGAGGTTGGGGGTGACCAGCCCTGCAGGTCCAGGATGGGGGCTTCTTAAGTTTATGAAAGAACCTCTTCTCTTACGGTGCACCAGCTGGGACCGCAGCCAGAAGCGGCGCAGGCCCTCAGGACAGCAAGGTGCCCTGAGGCAGGAGGAGAGCCAGCAGCCACTGACAGACCTGTCTCCAGCTGGGGTCACTGTGCTGGGGGCCTTCGGGGACTCGCCCACCCCCACCCCAGACCATGAGGAGCCCAGAGGGGGACCCAGGCCTGGCATGCCCCAGCCCAAGGGGGCTCCAGCCTTCCAGTTGAACCGGTGAGGGCCAGGGCAAAAAGATGGGAAGGTGAGGAGGGGAGGCCCTTCAGGTCTCTGGAGCTGTGGTTGGGGGCGCTCCTTCCGGGGTGGGTGGGAAGGAGGGAGGCCTGGCCCTCCCAGAGCCCCTGGCTTTCCTTCCCAGCCTGGCTCCTGGCCCTCCCCTCTCTGGGGAGACCCTTCCTTCCCCCGCTGTCTGTGGATCCGTGTCCTGTTTTCATGCTGCCATTTAACTCCGGCTCTGCCCTCTTAACCTTGATTCCCTTTGTCTTGGATTCCCCTTTTGATTCTGGCTTACCCCTTGTTTCCTGACTGTGCCCTTTCCCTCTTCCTCTCAGGATTCCCCTGGTGAATCTGTGATGCCCACCAATGTTGGGGCGCCACCAAGCAGGAGGCCGAGGGGCCAGCATAGCCACCATCCCACTGAGGGCGGGGCAGCTGTAGAAGCTGGGCTGCAGATGCTCCTGGCTCCTGCCCTTGCCCACCACCCTGGAACACTCACTGGCCCCACAGTCAGTCCTACCTGCTCACCCTCCTTTAAGGGGGGACCTCACATATTTGTGGTTTCTGGTCCCCCATGCCCACCCTTGCACACTCACATGAAAGCCTTGCACACTCACCTGCACCCTCATGGGCCATTGCACACACTCATGCTCTTGTGCAGCCAGTCTTCTGCACTCGCTCCCCATCTACCGCTCCCCTCTGAGGATTCCTCACATTCCCCCTTTTGTTTCACATTTTTCACTCTCTTCCCGCATTCCCTGCTCATCTCACTCAGTGGTCAGCGGGTGACTTCAGCATTTCCTTTCACGTGTGTTTTCTGACCCCATGTTGTGACGTTGTGCGGCGTGCCCACACTCTGTCTCATGAACACCCACTGACCTAGCTTCTGTGGCTCCTGCATGCTGCCCCAGAAGTCGGTGGGAGGTGAGCTGGGGGCTCCTCATGCCCCAGTCCGTCATGGTCCCATCCCGTTCCATGTCATGTGTTTCACTGTCTTCATCATCCCACTCCATGGGTGCTCTCATTACCCTGAGGGCTCCCCCATAGGAATGGGGGTAGTGAGGCCCCACACTTCTCCCCCGCCCCACTGCTAAATTCTGTTGTCTGGGAGATGGGTTTTGGGGAGTTACCTGCTGCACTACACGAGAAAGGGGCTCCCATTTGCCCTGCCCTTCCTCCTAAGTCCCTTTTGTCTTATCTGTCCTGGCTGTCTGTATGTGTGTCACTCTCTGGAATTCAAAGCCCCCTGAGCCAGTCCTCCACTTCCCAGCCTCCCTCAGGGCCTCCGAATTCTACTGAGGTTGGCAGGGACTGGAGGCAGCTGGTTCAAGGCCATCGGGAGCTCTACCTCCCAACCTACCCCTCCCCTTCCTGGGCTCCTTAACATCTCTCCTTCCTTCCCTCCTTTGTTCTTCCACTCTCATTCCTTTTGCCCCCCACCCCCACCCCAGGTTTGCCCCTACTTCTCATAATTTTTCCACCCCCCCTTCCTTGTTCCTCTCTTACCTGGCTCCTATGCTGTGATATATATTTTTGTATTATCTCTTCTTGTGGTGATAATCTTGAATTCTTGTGGGATGTAAGTTTCGGAATTTTCAAATAAAGCCTTTGCAAGATACTTGAGTCCCCTGGTTCTGTCTTATGAGCCCTGTGGGGTGGACAGGAGGTGAGGCGATGGGTAGCCCAGAGGGAGAAAGAGAAGGATGTGCAGAGGAGCCCCTCCAGACTCAATGTAACCTGGGCTGCTCTGGCCTGGAGTTGGGTTCAGGGACTTTAACTGGGGACTAGACGTAAGGAAGAGAAACTAAGGAAACGGTCCTGAGCAGGAGCAGCCAGAGCTAGAGAAACTGGAAGAGTGGCTTGCCTGTTACTTGCCAGTGAAGGTCAAGACAGACCATGTGAAAGGAGACAGAAGAAAAGGGCAAATTCCACAGAAAGACAGGCAGTGGAGCAAGCAAGAAAAGGAAGAAGAGAGAGCTGATAAGACAGATGGAGGATGAAGGGTGAAAGAAGAGAAAAATGGAGCAATGGGAAAGAGGCTGCCTTGCTTGGTTTATTTTCAGCCATGCTCCCTCATCTGCCCCCACCCACGGTTGCCCCCCAAAAGCTGTGCAGCATTAGAAGCCCTGTGGTTAACACTCATTAGCTTTCCCCACTCTGCCTTCTCTGATAGGGTGTGGGGGTGGAATCAAGGGGTGTGTTATCGGGGAGGGGATCCAGGCTGCCCAGCTGGGATCAGTCACCTCCGAGCCCTCAATTCTAGGTTTGGCTCTTGTAACAGCCCTGCGAAAACCCACAAACACATCAGCCTCTCAGCTGTTGCCAGGCTCTGTTGCCATGGTAACCACACAGGTCCCATTTCTCCCCCCGCCCCCATCTGTGCCCCACTTGCTCCCTGGAAATGGGGAGCTCCAGGGAGAAGAGGAGACTGGAATGTGTGAAAAGGTAGTCTGGGCTGCCCTGGGCTGTGTTTACCTTTGCAGCTCAAATTAGGAATGTACCTGGGTTGGTAGATGTGTGTTTTTAGGTGTTGGAGAGTTTGACTGTGTCCTCAGGGAAGTATGGCTGAGTCCATGCACTGCACAAAGGTGAGTAGGGAGGAGGCGACGTATTTTGCAGGACCAGAGCAGTGTGTACATTTGGGGCATCAGACTCGCTAAGAAAAAGACAGACTGTCTCAGAGGAAAGAAGCAGAACGGAGCTACAGAGTGATGACCAACTAAAAGCAGAGGTACAAGGCAAACAAGCTGCTGAGGAGGGCGCAAAGGCAACCCAGTGGGGCCTGAAGAGATCCCAGTGGGCAGCTGGTGGCCTGGAGGACTGGATGGAACCTGTGGGTGCAGGCAGAGGTGCTGATGTGAGGGTGGTTGGGGGCAGAGACGGAGGGATCCAGGAGGATAGGAGAAGCCTCATTAACCTTTCCCATCTTTCCTCACAAGAATGTAGTCTTGCTCTGGGCGGGGGAGGGAAGGGGAAGGAGCTCAAGTGCCTGGAGAGCACACCTTGGCTCTGTCACCTTCAGCAACTGTCTGCAGAGGGACAGTGTGACCCTGCAGCTCATCCATATGCAGAAGGCACACATGAAGGCCCCTAATGAAGAGGGAATTAATTATTGCCTGATTAGACTGCTGTTTCTCTAAATTTAAATAGATTAAAATACACCAGCAAGACACTGGAAATCCTCACCTGTTCCCTCTCCCTAAATGCCCTCTTCCCCGTGGAAAGTCAGATGGGAGAGACAGAGGAGAAAGGAGACATCCCAGTCTTCTGAGTTTTCCTAAAGGAATTACCCCAAACTAAATCACATAGTCACACTAACGGGGAGTATCTTGAGGCCACAGGAAACGGATCCTAACCTTTCTCTCTCTTGGAGCTGAAACTGACTGGGACCTTGGAGATCCTCAGAAAGGTTCAAGGAAGTGGTAGAACAGACAGTCACTGCAAAGTGACAGACCCAGAACATAAACAATGGCCATACTACTCTCTTGGTTTTTGGAGGCCACACATCGCAAACACTGCTGGGACCAGAGTCTCTCATCACTGTGCATTGCACTTTCTTCGCCTCCTGAGTTATATATCAAATGACTCAGCCAGGCTTCTCTTAAACATTTTCCTGGAATGCTTACCATTGTGGCTCAGACCGAACCAGGGAATGGGGAAGCCCCCAGGAGGAGGGATCTCCTGGGCAGAGCTCCGGGTGTGGAAGTGATTCAAGATGGTAACAGTGTGCCAGCTGGAAAGCCCCAGGCTAAAATTAACAGCCCTCCTCCCCCTATACCCCACATTTATCTCTAAAGCTATTCTCAGAGGAGTTCAAGGAACTTAAAACTTGCTTCTTATGGCAAGGACAGGAGCAGGACTCACAGCTGGAGATACTGAGGCCCAGAAAGTGCCAGTTGATGTAAAGAGGAAAAGAACTAGAGGCGAACCAGGACTTATAGTGATGACTACTATTTTGCTCCCACTTTTCTACCCCCCAAAGTCAAGGTTTCTTGAATCATTGTTCTTTAACTCAAACAGTAACTGGGTCTGGTCACACCAGACCTTTATCCTGCATGCTGTTGCTACTGGGTTAACACAGAGTAAGAGCAGAGCCCAAAAAGATGATAAAAAGGGTAGATACTTAAAAAAATAAAAAGATACAAACGAGCTCTGGCAGGGGGTGAGGGGTGGCTCAGCTGGTTGCAGCATCAGTTCTGTGCACACAAAGTTTGTGGGTTCAATCCCCAGTCAGGGCATATACCTAGGTTTCAGATTCTATCAGGAGGAAACCAATCGTGTTTCTCTCTCGCATGGATATTTCTCTCCCTTACTCTCTAAAGTCAATAAATATATCTTAAGGTAAGGATTAAAAAAAAATACAAATAATTACAATCCAAAGATACATATCTTCTTAAACATTTAATTTATTTTTAGGTGCTCTTTGCTACTGCCTTGCTGTGACCTTGGGAAAAATCACTTAAATCTTCAGTCTTATTTTCATTATTATAAAATGGGCATCATAGTTATTTCTATTAGGTTTATTTTGACCTCTAAGCATGGGGCTGTTACTGTTAGTAGGAGGGGCTTCCATTTGCTTCAGCCAAAACAGAGCTGTTCTGGCCATATCAGGGTGCAGGGCAGTGGCAGCATTCATTTACTCAAATAACATACAGTAGTCCTTATCTGACCCCCGAGGGATTTCATCTCAGATAGTACTGAACCCTATATATACTGTTTTTTTTTCCTACACATACATACCTTTTTATTTAAAGGAAGCACTTCCTGATTTTTGAATTGCCATATCTGAGTTACCAGAATCACTACTGTTTTGCTTTGGGGCCATTATTAAGTAAAATAAGGGTTACTTGAACACAAACACTGTAATACCTACATAGTCAATCTGATAACTGAGATCGCTACTAACTATTGGGCAGGGATAGTGTATATCTTGGAGACACCGGACAAAGGGATGAGTCATGTCCCAGACTCAGCCCTCAGCAGGATGGCTGGAGATTTCATCATGGTGTTAAGAATGGCACATAATTTAAGTTATGAATTGCTTATTTCTGGAATTTTCCATTTAATGGTTTTGGATCATGGTTGACCAAGGGTAAGAAACAGTGGAACGTGAACGTGTGGATAAGGGGGACTGCCGTATAGTTATTTAGCATCTACTATGTACTAAGCAAAACAGTGGGAAAGATACTATATATGAGACAGTTTCTTCCCTGAGGAGCTGATAAGCTTGCTGAGGAGTCATATATACGAAATAGTTAAAACAGCAACAAAAGATACAGACTAAATGCTGTGAGAATTAAGAGAAAGGGACTATTACGGGTTGGGGCAATTAGGGAAGGCTTCCTGAAAGAGTTCATATTAAGTGTTCATAAACGTTTACTGACCACTAACTACATCCCTGCTCTGGATCCAAAGCCCTTGCCCTAAGGAGGCCGATATCGTAGCGGGAAGAGGCGGAAACAACGTAAGGTTAGGTAGTGATGAGTGCCACATTTAAAAACAGAGTCAGGAGACACATGTGGGCGAGGGCAACAAGAACGTAGCAGAGACCAAAGCAACGAGAGTCAGGGGTGTGGTCAGGAGGGGGTCATATTTTGATGGCTGAGAGAGGTTTAAATTAGTTACTCTTTGGGCCTAAGTAGGAACCTCAGAAAACTGACACATCCTGTCCTTACACGCACATTCAAAGCACTGAGAAATTCTTGAGAGTACAGTATAAGAACGGTAACTTTCTACATCAGCCTCTTCCCCGACTGAGGGAAGGGAAACGGGACCTTAGTCTTTTAAAATCCATACCTCCGCTAGAACCTTGATGCATAATTCATGAACCTGTCTGGATTCCACCCTCCCACTTCCCCAGAAGTCGCTTCCGGAAGCCCGGGACGAGCCGTTCTGAATATTCAGCTTCTGCCCTTAGCAGAACCCGCCTTCACTTCCGTTGTGGCGTCACATCCACAGAGGGTTCTACCGGGTCCCTGGGCAGAAGCCACTTCCGCCCCTCCTTGGCGTAACTTGCGGCCTAAGTATTCCTGGCGCTAGCGGCGCCGGATATGCGCTACCGCTTCCGGAAGTGACTCGACCTTTGCATTTCCCCCCTTTCCTATTGCCGCCCCCCCTACATTGCTACTTCCCTCCCTCCCCCCTTTTTTCGTTTCCGGCGCTCCCGCCTTCTCTCCGCGGCGGATCAAGTTGGAGTGTGTGGGGGGGAGGGAGGGAGGGGGCGTGGAGGAATTGGGGTTCTTGGGAGCACGAGCCGCAGCACCACTTCCGGGTGAGTGTTAGGGGAGGGAGGGCGGTAGAAAGGGGGCCACCCACTGCTTGGAGCCCCCGCCCTGCGGGTGTCTCGCACGCATTCTGTGCGTGTTGAGAGTGTGGTCTGTCTCGCGCCTAAAGTGCGTGCTCGCGCGCTCCGCCGTGCTTTCCCCCTCCCCTCGGCCCCTGCGGTCCTCCCACCCCAACCGGCTCCCTCCTCTCCCAGCCAACGCCGCCCCTCCCGCGCTCTGGCTCTGGCGCCGCCGCAGCCGTCGCCGCTGGGTGAGTCTCGCGCCGCTGCAGCCGGCGCGCGCCAAGCTCTCTTCTCCTTCCCCCTCCCCTTTTCCCTGGGGGGGGGCGGGGAAGGGGGTGCTCCACGGTGTGACTGTACGTGTGTCCGTCCCGGAACCGGAAGTGGTTGTGGAGGAGCGGGCGATGGGGAGGAATGGGGGGGCTTAGGGGGCGGGTGTCTCTTTGGTGGGTGGCAGAGTTCAGCTCCCTGGTGGAGAAGGAGGGACGTCCCAAGGAAGGGTCTTTGAGGAAGGGGTGGGGGGGTGACATCAGGAGAAGGCTCCCAGGGGCTGTCTCAAGGGAGCAAAGGTTTTGGGGGGACAGCTGGGGTCTCCAATAGATAAGACCACTCTGCAGGCTGAGGGAGGTGCTTCTTGTCTCAAGGCCTTGGGTAGGCAGGGGCGAAGTCCTCCCAGAAGTGGGGAGGGGAGACCAGAGGAAGTGGCTGGGCCTGAACTGGCCCTGTGCCTGACACAAGGGTTTGTGCATCCCCCTAGGTGCTTAATTTTGCTCTCTGAGCCAGTCCTCCCCGGGGCAGGGACCCTTCTCTTCCAAGTCTTCTGTTCTCTTGACCCCTGGTTACCTGTGGCCCTGGAGAAAGAAGAAGAATCAGTGTCTGAGGCCAGGAGTAGAACCCAAACACTGGTGATAGAGTTCATCGTAGTTTCTGGGACTTAAGATATTTTTCCTTTGTAACTGCATAGGGGTGGCACTGCACTCCTGTTATTAAAACCTTGCACCTTTGAATCGTTGGTTGGGGGTCCGCCTGCCTTCCTGACTGACTGCTGACAGTCAAAGAATTCCTCTACAGTTCTCTGGTGTCTGCATCCTTACTGGCCCCTGTAACCCAGACAATTTATTTACAGAAAGTTCAGGAGCCCTGGAAAGGAGAAAGAACAAAACGACAGGAGGAAGAGAGAGAGAGGGTAAGACAATTTTGGGTTAATGGTTTTTCCTGTTTGGGAGGAGAAGGGGTCATAATAAAATAGGGTTTTTGGGGAGGCAATATGACAGAATTCTTAAAGTAATAGCAATTGTAATACTGGTGTTTGTTGAGGGAGAAAAAAAACAGCCTTTTCCTACTATCTCCTGGGGGTGCCCAGGAAGTTTTTGTGTGAAAGTTGGCTCTGATGGGTACCCCATCACCCTCCATTTCCACCAGTACCCATCAGGAATGAATTATGAAATGTGCAAGTGAAATCACAAAGTAGTGTTGCATTGTGTCCAAAGGAGAAACATATTTCTACTTTGGGGGCATATGGGCCCTAATAGTTAGTATGTTCCTCCTGGCATAGCTTATGGAATTGGTTTCCTGTATTTGGAACCAGCGGAGTTGAGTTTAGAGCGGGGTGTGTATCCTTGATATTACAGCTTAGTGTTTGGAGTGGATCTGTTGGGTGATCGAATCTATGACACAGTTATTTGAATTCGATGTGGCAGGGTGAAGTTTTCAAGAAAAAACTGGGTCATAAGTAGTTTGAAGTAAAGTGGATAAAACTGTATGGAATAGACTCCATAAGTAGGTCTGGAAGAATTCAAAATACAAGACTTGCTGATAGTTTTAGGTAGCCTGAAAAGACAGTGTATTGACCCAAAAAAAGTTTTGAGTTCAGAGGTTATAATCCTAGCAGTATCTCCTAGGGAGCAATTCTAGGCTGCTTTATAAAATGTATTCTCCATACGTTTCTGAGCCAAGTTGATGATTAAATGTTAGGTGTGTATCCCCTCTTCTCCAGCCCACCCGCCCCCGCCCCGCCCGCCTCACATTGCCTAGATCCATTATTTATAGTGGAATGGGCAGGGAAAGGGGAACCACTGTGTTCTTCCCACAAGATACAGGTATGGTGGGCCAGCAGTGCCCAGGGTAGAAGGTGATGGTCCAGATTGCCATCTGTGTGGTGGTAGTGGTCCTTTTGGTCTCAAACAGGTGTGGCGTGATGGTCTTTTCCAATAAAATTGGGGTAA
Source organism: Mormoops blainvillei (assembly GCA_004026545.1). Taxonomy (NCBI): domain Eukaryota; kingdom Metazoa; phylum Chordata; class Mammalia; order Chiroptera; family Mormoopidae; genus Mormoops; species Mormoops blainvillei. Next base: position 13,576 of record PVJD01009881.1, read on the forward strand.
ACCCGTTCTGAGTTATTTTGTATTTGGAAGAGTTTACAGATAGTAGGAAGGCCCTATATTCTGTTGGGACAGCCCTTCTTGAATGTCCTTAGTAACTGAGAGGAAAACTTTGTTTTCTTACTGAGTAAAAAACGGTCCTCTGTTTTTTTATCCCAAGTCCTTAACTAATATTACAACCTTTCTGTAGTGCATTTTGGAACAGTTTTGCTCAACAGAGTGAGATTCCTGGGTCAAGTTCTTTCTGCAGTTGAATTTGAGTTGATTGTTCTTTGCATCTCTATTTCTTGTAAGTGCTTCTAGTTGGTGATTACTAAGCTGGAACCTGTAGGACTGATACTTTGGGGTAGTTCCTTTGTAATTATGTGGTCTTTATGTAGTCTTCATTAATTGTCACTAATAGTACTCATCAGATGGAAGTATTTCTCTTTGTTTCTTTCAGGAGTGCTTCTGAGCATTTTATTCTTTTTCTGTTTTGTGCTGTCTTCATCCCATCACCAAATGCCTTATGAATTTGTTTTAAGGGGTTTATTTTGCTCCATCCTTTACCCAAATAAAAACTTAGTAGAGTTGTAAGTTACTCAGCCATCCACTTATGTAGGAGCTAAAATTAGATTCCAGAAATCTTAATTCCTGGGTCCATTCTCTAGCTACTTAATGTGGTTGGTATATTTCATGATTTTCTAAAGGTTGGTTATGTTAAGAGAATGTTATTTTCCTAAGAAAAAGTTGTGTTTCATTTTAAAAACAACAAAAAATTATAGTAAGTACTGAGAGAGGTGGTGGTCTTCATCATGTATACAGAAACCACATGCTGGAGGCAGTGACATTATTCCTTGATGGCTGGTGGCACTGTGGAAGGATGGACAGATGGACAGAGCTCTAGTGCAAGAGCTCAAGTCCTACTATGTGTTTATGGATGTTATGTAATATTGTCTTTTTTCTTCACCTCCTCAGTGCTTCCAAGATTTCTTTGGAGATTGAAAAAGAAATAAAACCGTGGCTGGTGTTGTCTCAGTTGGTTGGAGCATCATCCTGTAGGCCAAAAGGTCACGGGTTCGATTCCCGATCAGGGCACATACCCAGGTTGCAGGTTCAATCCCTTGTTGGGGTGCCTATGAGAAAACAACCAATTGATGTTTCTGTCCCGCCCCCAAAAAGCAATGAAAAAAAATATCCTTGAGTAAGGATTTTAAAAAAAAGAAAAAAAAATAAATATGTAGTTCTTTAAACCTCTTGAAAGAAAAGCACTGCCTGATTTAATTATGGTAAACCTCCCTTCTTATTAACAGTGGAGACACTGCAGTGGGAAAGTTGAAATTAGAACCCAGATTTTCAATCTGCTAATACACTTCTTTCTACTTACTATGTTTTTCCTTCTTTCCTGCTCTTTGGGGCTATGATAGAAACCTTCTCAGTCTAGGGTAAACCACTGTTTTTTTTAATGTATTAGTGTAATCATCAAAACTGGCACTCTGTGTACAGATGAGATTTCCCCATGGTATCATTGGGCTTCTTCAGGTATCAGAATGTTGATACATACCTGCTTGGATGTCAGGACGGTTTGGTGAGAATTCCTCCGTGAAAGAGAGTTAAGAGGGTAAGTGGTAAAATAGACAGTGAACAGGTATTTGAGTGATCTCGCCCCAGTGGCACCCTGTTACACCACTCCGGGGGTGCCATTTGCCTGTATTTCTGGCAAGAGCTTTCCTTCTTGACTCTCTACAGTGGTATAGCATTTCTCAGGTGTCATTTTGCCGGCAAACATTGCTTCTATTTGGCTGAGCAGTACTCTCCATGTACCCCCATTTTGGGCTGACGTTTTTATCAGAAGTCCGCAAAGCAGATTTATCACTTTGTCGTAGGACCAGCTGTAGTTCTGATCTTGAGTTTTGTTCTCTTAAGAACCAAAGCAGACTGATAGACTGGGTGTCCATGGACATGGAGGGGCCTATTATTCAGATTATCCCCTCAGGATAGCCCGGCCTTTTTACCCAGACTCCATGATTCTAAAATCAGTTATCTTGGTGACCAAGTGAGGTTTCACAGGATGTGGACAGAATATTATCTTTAACTGCTGTCATCAGTACTTCGTTTTTGAAAACGTTAGTGAAAACTACCTGAAACATGTATAGTCCATTCCTGGAAATACTCTAAATTTTATTTGTGAGTCAAGCCACAACATGAGAGAGTTGGTACTTCGATTATATGGTTTTGTACTCTTGTAGAATCCCTTTCTCTAACTTACTGTGCTATTTACTGTTTGCCTTCAATTTCCTTATTTAAAAACTAGCATTGTTGTAGGTATTAAACGATGCAATAGTTGTAAAGTGCTTGGAAGGTACCTTGAACACAATTAGCACTTAATAGATGTTAATGGTGGTGGTGGTGGTGATTGTGTTCACCACATCACTTTGTGTGCCTCCTTTATAGGAACCTACAGAAACTGCCTCACCTGAGCCAATTGTCGGACAAACACAGTAGATAACAATCTTTTGGGGGGAAGGAGGGGCTTCATCACAGGAATCTTATCTGAGGACATTGTTATTTTCAGGCTCTCAGTTCCTCTTAAATTTTCACATCTATAATGCATTTACTTCCTTGACTCTTTAGGGGGTGTTATCTACTAGACCCTCTTTCTTTTACTCTCTAGCCCATTTTTCTACTACATTTCTGTCATATATCACCACTCTTTGTCTGTTTCATTTTTCTCAGCCAGAAGGTTGGACAATGTGGGATCATGGGTTAAGGTTTGAAACCCTTGCGGTATTTTCAGAATCTGTGGTCTGGAGTCCACTGTCATTCAATTCATTCAATATGGCGTTGCTTATTGGGTGCTAAGTTCTGTGTTAGAGACTGTGGAGAGGTCCAAGATGTGATCCCTGCCTCCTGAAAAGCTTGGCAAGATTGGATCCCCATAAACTGTAGTCTGATTATTTCTTGATTTCCCTTGCCTGAGGAGGACCTGAGGCCCCTAATGCAGGGAGGAAAAGGTTAGCATCCATTTTGAAGATTGCTTGGTTTTACTGTAGTTTATAACTTGGAGCAGGATTTACCTGCAGCCAGTCCTCAGTCATTTAATACTGAGCATCATTTGTGTGAAGCTGCTGTAGTCACAGATTTGGTTTATTGCCTCTCCTTTGCTACTTTTTAGGAAAAAGTAGGCTGAAATTCACTTCTGCTTTGCTTTATAGGATTTATGAAAATTGATGGTGCTGTTTAATAGAACAAAAACAAAGTGATGAGACTTCTAGAGAAGGATAAGGGACAGGATTATGTTTAGAGAGATATTCTTTCTGCTTGAACTCCATTGTTGAAGATCTTTTCTAGTTTTCTTAGTGAGTACTTGAAACCAAGTTTCTGTGCTCAGTCTACCCTCCAGCTCTTAGTATCTCTGGTATCTGCTGCCAGCATATCCTCAGTGGGACCTGTGGCTGCAGGTCACAGATCCTTGTTCCCCACCTGAATCTTGATTGCTCTTGGCTCAGAGTAACAATGTGGTGACCATGTTTATTTCCTGCTGTTCCTTGTTTCCCCATTCCACTAGTCCCATACTCCCTCTGCACCTGTTTTCTGCTGGGCTGGATCTTTCCTGGTCCAGGATTTTGGGAAGCTACTCCTGACCAACATACTGCCAGTTAAGGCTTTCTAGAAGTAATTAGAATGTAAAAATGAGTGAGTGGCAAGATGCCTTGGTTCTCTACTCATTTGTGACTTGTAGTGTGATTCTGAGGGATTACTTTTCTTGCTTACTCACTCCCAAAGTTTTAAGCTCAATTGTCATCTGTGTACAGAGAAGAACTCAAGTTCTCAAGTTCAAACTCTCAGAAGCCTGGCGTTTGAGAACTATAAAGCAGGAGTCTAGTAATGTGGATGAGTTTTGGCCCACCGTTGTCCCTATTCTGAATCCCTTTCGGTGGAAACCTGGAGTCCTGCTGCTTCTGCTGGCGCTAGAACTCTCTTTTAAACTGGTAACTCCTAGGTTCTCACTGCTCAGCCCAGCATGTGTGGTATCCAGTGCAGCACCATAGATGTTCTTTGACGTTGGGATCAGTGGGGTGTGTCTCCAGATATCATATGGTACCCAGAAAATACCTTGATTTTTCCCTGACTGGTGTGGCTCAGTGGGTTGGGCATCCTCCTGCAAACCGAAAGGTTGCTGGTTTGATTCCTGGTCTGACATATGCCTGGGTTGTGGGACACCCCCAATTAGCTGGGGATGTGTGGTAGGTAACTGATTGATGTTTCTTTTGAGCATTGATGTTTCTCTCTCTCCCTTTCCCTCCCTTCCCCTCTCTCTAAAAATAAATAAAATCTTTAAAAAGCCTCGATTTTGATTCCTGCTAATTTCATTCTTTTTTTTTTTTTAAGATTTTATTTTATTTTTAGAGAGAGGAGAAAGAGAGGGAGAAAAACATTCAGTGTGTGGTTGCCTCTCACACGTCCCCTACTGGGGACTTGGCCCACAACCCAGGCATGTGCCCTGACTGGGAATTGAACTGGTGACCCTTTGGTTCACAGGCCCACACTCAATCCACTGAGCTACACCAGCCAAGGCGATTCCTGCCAATTTCATTCTTTAATATCCTTGGACATTTTGTGTACTGGCCTAGAACCTTTCCAAGCTGCAAAGAACTATAGATATATTAGTTAGAACTCTTGGGATTTTTGATTTCAAGGAAGGAGGATTTGAAGAATAAAAGGAAAGAAAACAGTGACAGATACCCTGCTGTTTGAAACCAGTCAGTAGTGCATTTCCTTGGACTTTGGGCATATCCCTTCCCCTCTCATGAGTTTAGTTTCTTTTTTTGTTAGGAAAGGAAAGTAATACCAGTTCTGTTTTTTAGGGTATGGAAAACATTCTGTGGGGAAATCAGATATGTATAAGTTGTTTCACCAGTCTCTTAACTAGGATTGCCTCTGTTGGATGGATATAGTGCTGAGTGGCTCTGACCAATGGGATTAATATACTAGATCCTAAGGTCTTGACTGCTGATTCCTAACCATGTGGTCAAAGAAGAAATCAGGAAGTCAACTCCCCTTCTCCATTGCTAAGGTTGAGATTTACTCCTGAGTGTAATGTGGTCTCTCTTTCTTCAGGTAGAATGGAAGAATCTCACTTCAATTCTAACCCGTACTTCTGGCCTTCTATCCCCACAGTCTCAGGACAGGTAGGTGGGGTTTGCTTTTTTGCTTCTCCCCCATGGTGTACTTTTTTCAGCTCTGAGTAGTACTATTATTGTGAAGACTGGTGCCAGACAAACCACTTGCTTTTTCACCAGGTCCCCATCACTCAAATTATATAGTGTTTCTGTTTAGCTTCTCTCTGGAAGGACAAAGATATTAACTACTCCCTCCTTGATATCCAAGGAGCAGGACAGACAATGCTAAGTGCTTAGGGACAAAATCAGACTCCCTAAAGAGGCAACCCCCTCCCCTCCCCTTCCTTTTAATTATTTCTTTTTTAATTAGAGTTGACAAATATCAGTTTCAGGTGTACATTATAATATTATTTAGACATTTATATACTTTCAGAAGTGATCACCACAATGGGTCTCATACCTGCCTGGCATCGTATATACTTAGGATATTATTGACTGTATTCCCTGTGCTGTACTTTACATTCCTATAACTATTTTCATAAGTGGCAGTTTGTACTTTCTAGTGCCCTTCACCTTTTTTGCTCATCCCCCACCCCTTCCTGTCTGGTGACCATCAGTTTGTTCTCTGCCCCTTCCATTTCTTTCAGATTGAAAACACGATGTTCATCAACAAGATGAAGGACCAGCTGTTGCCAGAAAAGGGCTGTGGGCTGGCTCCACCCCACTACCCCACCTTGCTGACAGTGCCTGCCTCAGTGTCCCTGCCCTCAGGCATCAGTATGGACACAGAGTCCAAGTCAGACCAGCTGACCCCACATAGCCAGGCGTCCGTTACCCAGAATATCACGGTGGTCCCTGTGGCGTCTACAGGACTGATGACTGCTGGTGAGCAACTCTGCTCTTCTCCAATCTGAGGTGTTGATCTTTCATGATCAGTACCCCAGGCTGGAGGGCTCCAACAAAATGGGAGTGGGAAATGTGTTTGATTACTCAAATTTTTATTAAGTGCCTACTGTGTGCCTAGCAATGCGCTAGGCATTGTGGGGGATACAAAGAAGTAGAAGATGCGGTCCCTGCCTTTGAGGAGGTGACATTCTTTCCTTCTCTGAATCAAGGAGTCTCCTGTTCTCAGAGGTGGAGAAGAGAAGGGAGTCAATCAAGGGGTAAATCTCACTGTTACCGGGGTTGGGGTGGGGACAGGGGTTAGGAGACCATTTTTTTTCCTACAGGGTTTGGGGTGTCCTGTATACTCTGGGCTGGGGGGTGGTGGTAAGGGGTTAATTAGATAATGATCTGGGGGAAATTAAATAGCAGTAGGATCAGGATTGGACAACATGACACCATCTCCTTTTTCTTCCAATCCTAGGTCCTGGTTTGGTAATCACGTCCCCCTCAGGCTCCCTTGTGACCACAGCCTCATCAGCTCAGACCTTCCCCATTTCGGCTCCCATGATTGTCTCAGCTCTTCCCCCTGGCTCACAAGCCCTGCAGGTGGTCCCTGACCTTTCCAAGAAGGTATCATCAACCCTAACAGAAGAAGGAGGCGGAGGCGGTGGTGGAGGTGGCAGTGTGGCTCCTAAGCCCCCCCGGGGCCGAAAGAAGAAGCGGATGTTGGAATCAGGGCTGCCTGAGATGAATGACCCTTATGTCCTCTCCCCTGAGGATGATGATGACCATCAGAAAGACGGCAAGACCTATAGGTATGAATCATCCTGGGGCAGGATGGGGTGAGGATCCCTGTCACAACTTCCCTACCCTCTCTTTGTCTTGCCCCTAATCAGGCTGTGTGCTCTGCCAGCTTTCCACCTCAGAGCCATGTGCATGTCAGGTATTCTGTCACGGGGCAGGAAGGTAGAGCTTCTAGCACTTCGCTGGTGCCTCTCCCCCCAGGATGCAGACCCATTTCACCCCTTCCTTTTTGGGGTCATCAGCACTGACTTATTTTTAAGTGACATAATGGAGTTCTTTCTTGTAATGAGGCTTTAGACTGGGTTCGAGACTCTGTCTCAGCTCCTTTTTGCTTTCTGCATTTTCCATTTCTATTTTTCCAAGAAACCTTTCTGGTAAGCCCCTCACCAGTGTGCTGTCCACTGGTTCTTGGGCCATATTTGAGCATTGAGCCTGCCTGACCCTGCATGGTTGGGATAATGGGAGGGCTCTATATAAAAAGGTGGGAGGAGTAGGATACCTCCCTTACCCCCTCGGAATATATGCTTATAAAATGAATGTTTGCTCACTTTCTAATTCATGGAAGTCATTTTGATTCTTTACTGTCTTTAAGTTGTCCATTGCCAGAAAGCATTATATTTGCATGTGGTACTGTACAAAAATAATTAACATAAGTAAACTTCCCTGCCCTTTGAACATTGGAAATCTTTTAATTCCCTTGAGAACTATCAAGGGCCCTACTGGATTTGGGGAGTTTGGTCCCATTATACAGAGTGGGATAAGTGCTGTCACAGCTTTGACATAGACAGGGGCAGATATGCATGGCTGGGAGATTGGGTCTGTCCTTAGTGTACCGAGATGGGCAATGTTGTTCCCATTTTAGGAGCGAAGGGAACTGCGGCACAGGAAATGGACAGAGCCTTGGGCTCATGGATTCAGTTCCCGGCTCCACCACGAACTTGCTGTGTGACCCTGGGCAAGTCCTTTTCCCCTCTCTGGGCCTCAGTTTCCTCATCTATAAAATGGGGAGAATTCTGTTTCTGCCTCCCATTTGTTGGGGGTATATATCAGATAAGATATGAAATGTTGGGAACTTCAAAAGAAATAAAAAAAAAGTCATCATTTAGCATTTATTGTTTATGTTGTACACGTCTGTAGAGAGCAGCTATGACTACAGAGCATTTAAATCCCTCTTTGTGAGTGAAAACAAAGGGAGTGTTGCTAAATCCAGAAAATGTTGAGCACTGCAGAATTCAGTTTAAAGTCTGAAAGTTCATTGCAGGTTTATTATTACAGGTGTACCCCACTTTATACAATAAAAGTGTTCCGGGAAAATGTTTATATCATATCATATTATAAAGGTACCTGACAAGTTTGATTCATTTAAAGGCATTTTTTAATATATTATTTCATAAAATGAAAATTCCTCTTCAGTATATATTATAGAAGTGTGGATTTTTATGTATTTGCCTAAAGTGAGGTCACTGTGACGTGGAGATACGCCTGCACAGAATTTGTTGTGGTAGAAGTAGTTGGGAGGGTTCTCTGACACCCTGTGGAGCCCTTCACATGGATCAGGGTCCTCTGATTCTACCAAGGTTTTCTTGTCTGTTACTTTTTTGGACCCACATTAAAGCTATCTCTGGACTTCCCAAACTGTGAATGTGGAAAGAAATGTGAATATACAATTAGAAGGAAGTTTCGATGGGATTTTCCACAACCTCGATGTTTTTGGAATTCTTGATAGGCCCCACGCTTAGGTGACTATAAAGAGAACTCTGAATTTAAGGGGGACTAATTACATTCTAGGTGAATGGAATTTATTCAGAAGCTCAGAACTCTGAAGTTCTAATGGAATCTTTTTAATCACAAAGAATCCCTCTTTCGATGCATTTGTGGGTCAACCACATCCATTCCTGTGGCCAGTGGCGTTTGACTGTGTATTGGGGGAATTGGGTTCTGTTGCTCTGGGCAAGTCAACTTATTTCTGACTCTTTGTTCCTATCTGTAAAATAGGAAGATCAATTGTGGCCCTCATCTGTCTTGTGGAAATGTTTTGACAGGAAAATCAGAGTATTTGAAATTGTTTTTGAGCATCTTAGGGAAAAAAATGGGATGATACTTCATAATGGTTATTGTGAGCAAGGTCATTGCATTGCATACTTTTAAAGGAGCACTGTTCCCACGTTGGATGTGAATGGTGCCCCCTGGAGCTGTGTACCCAGTGATGGGGTGCTGGCTTTCCTATCCCCCGCTAACTGCCCACTGCCACATTCTCCTAAATCAGATTTCTTTTCAACCACACAACACTTTGCATGAAAGGACTTATATTCCGTCATTTGGCTTCATAGGATTTCAGAGTTGGAAATACTTTAATGGCCACCTAAGCTGTCTCTTCTCTATAGTTTTAGTCCTCTAAACATTCCTGGAAGATGACTGTCCAGCCTCTCCTTGAATTACGTCTAGTATGAGGAATCTTAGACCAGAATCATAGCTTTGTACTGAATAACTGTTTGTCCTTTGGCAAATTACTTAACCTTTCTGAGCCTTCCTGTTCCTTTCTGTAAAACAGGGATAATATTTGCTACCTTGTTGTGAGGGGTGGAAACAATGTGTTTGAAGTTCCCTGGCACTATCAGGCACAACAAATGGCAAATTTATTATCATCGTTATACTCAGCACCTTTCGAACTGTTGGTTTTGTTGCCAGTCCATTATTAATGAATTTAAGTTTTGTGGATTCTTCTCTAGTTAAAAACTTTGATGAAGAGGGTTACTTCCTCTTTTAGAATTAATTTCATATTAAGGGTACAATGTGTGTTCAGCACTCATACACTAATTGAAATTTTTTTTTAGTTAAAATGGATGTGTCGTTCCACCTATGAGGAATTTTAGCAACAAAGAGAGGTTATTTTGTAACTTCAGTGCAGTTCCCCTCCAAGTGACAATGTGTCCAGTTCTTTTATTTATTTTTTTAATCCTCGCTGGAGGATATATAGGGTCCGGCACAAATAACGCCACTTTTTTATTACAAAATCTTTTGTTACAAAATCCTAAGCATGTAATTCTGTAACATAACAATATTACACTCAAGCATACCATATGACATTTTAGGTGAAATGTTCAAATTAAACTATAAGTTATTACACTTACATTATTACCGTACCAACCACATTCAAGCAGGCATTACTTCTGCCAGACCCTGTGCTTACTGATTATAGAGAGAGGAAGGGAGTTGAGGGTGTGGAGGGAAGGGAGAAACATCGATGTCAGAGAGAAACATTGATTGGCTGCCTCCAGTACATGCCCCGACCAGGGAACAACCCGCAACCTAATTAGTTCTGTACCCTGACTGGGAATCGAACCTGTGACCTTTTGGTGTACGGCACGACACTCCAACAGACCCACCTGGCCAGGGCCTACGTGTCCAGTTTCTAACCTCAGTCTTAGTGAAATACACAGTAGCATGAGTGTATCCATCTGCGCTGGTGCTGTTAACATTAATTCAGTTTTATTATTAGCAAATACTGGCTTACTTTAGACTGTCCTGGGTGTTTGCTGGCCTTTCTAGGAACAGATATTTATCTGTCTATTTTATAGACCAGAAAATTGAGGTCTGGATTGATGCACCAGCCTATAACTGAACCCTGAGTAGAGTCCAGGTTTCCGACTTCCCATTGGCTATCTTCCACTGGCTGTGCCCTTTGGACTCTGCTACGTATAAACAACCTCCTCGGAACCTCCCATACAATGGTTGGGCATCCCAGACAACAGTCAGTAATTGATAAACTGGTGATTGGGTTTCCTTCAGAGAGTCATCAAGTAACTAGAGAAATAGAAATGGGCTTTAATGATTAGAATTTTAATAATAGCGTTAATGGAGGGACCATACCCCAGCTAACAGTGATATCTTTTTTTTGAGGAGCTCAGAGTTCTTTGTAATCTTGAACTCAGTTATTTTCTAAAAATTCTGCTAGGATCAGAAAAAAGCAGAAACCACACCTCACATAATCCCAAGCCCCTCTTAACAGAGATAAGTTGGGAGACCCAAAGAAGAGGGATTTGTCCCAGGTACCTGGCTTCCAGGCTGTCGCCTTTTCTGCCAGCCCGCATTGTACACAAGTGACTTGTTTAGGGATGCTAGGGTTCTAGCTCCCATATCAATAGCTTTTACCCAATAAAGTCTGAATAGTTATGGTTTGTCCTACTCAGAGGCCTTCTTACTTGGTATTGTTGGGCAGTGTCAGAGTAGGAAGATTACCAGCTCAGGCGAGTGAAAGTATATTCAGATGCTCTTGATGTCAACCCATCAGTGCTGACATTGGCCCCATGTGCAAGGAAAGAGGAGAGTTTTAGCATGGAACCTCTGTTTTGCAAATCTCTTTCTCCTAAATATTCGAGGGACATAACCCACTCTTAACAGATAGCTTGGCTCATTTGCAAAAATGGCTCTCACGTTATTGCTTTTGGGAGGTAGGGGTGGCTGGTGGAACATCAGATACAGGGGGGAGGCCAGACATAACATGGTTTGGAAAAGCCCCTCCAAATATTGTAATTCTGATACTTCCCCACCCCCATCCCTCTAGGAATCCCTGGCAAAAAGGAAGTAGGAGAAAAATCTGAGCGAAGGCAATTATCTGTGGAGACAGTAGAGAAGTCCTTCTGGGTAATTTAGTCAGTTTGTCCTCATTGTCATTTTGGAAGCTTGAGGAATACCTGAAGGATGTGCTTATATGTGGGAAATCGGAGGAAAGAGTTCTTTAAAAGTTTGAAATTAAGAACAGAAGTTAACTGATAATTCTACCCAGTGAAATTCACACTAACCCAGAGCCTATAAGATTTTCCTGTCTTACCTGGTTGAATTCTTTTGTGTACACTTAGGGAGTCCAGTCATTCAGCAAACCCATATTGAGTATTTATATTGTGCTGGCTGTGTTAGAAGCTTCAGCTATAAAAATAAATAAAACAGAGCTCCTTCTCTCATGGGTCTTATGATATAGTTGGAATAGGAAAGAGATTAGAGAGGTTGGCTTCTTTGGAAGTAGAGGGGAGGGTTCAGCAATGCCCTCTTGGTGGGAAGGGTTTTAACCGCTGCCCTCACTTGGCCTAGGTGCCGGATGTGCTCATTGACATTCTACTCAAAGTCGGAGATGCAGATCCACTCCAAGTCACACACCGAGACCAAGCCCCACAAGTGCCCACATTGTTCCAAGACCTTCGCCAACAGCTCCTACCTGGCCCAGCACATCCGTATCCACTCAGGGGCTAAGCCCTACAGTTGTAACTTCTGTGAGAAATCCTTCCGCCAGCTCTCGCACCTCCAGCAGCACACCCGGTAAGGCTGCTCTTGGTTTTCCCCTACTACCTGGCCGTTCTCTCCATGTTTCCTTTCCAACTTTGCCCACTGGGAGCCTCAATTCTCTCCCATTACTGTCTGTGAAAATTAAACTCTGTGTCCTAGGAATCTGGGGGGGCCCTGGAAAATTGCGGTCTTCAATCCCAAAGTCTGGAACGATTTTTGTGGTTTCTCTCTGTGTCTGTGTTTGGAAATCTTCTGCAGAGCAGGCCCTGCTTTTACTATATGCTTCAGTTCAGAGCCAAGGTGTGCATTCAACTTCAGGTCCATGGGGAACAGGCGGTATTGGTCTTTGTTCACATTACAGTTTGGAAGCAGGGTATCTGTGGTGAGTGTGTAACCTTAGAACCAAACGGAGGGTTGATGAAACTGAAATCGTTAAGGTTACCAGGAGCCAGGGGTTGCAGCTCTTCATCATCTCACTGCCATTCTAGCCACCGACTTAAGATCAGCAACAACCTAGATCTTGGTGTCCTCTTCATTAGCCTCTCCAGGCCGGAGTGTGTTTGGGAGGAGGGAGGAGGGGGTGTTCTCATCCGTCAAGCAACATCATTTCACCCAGCAGAGAGCTGAGCCCGTGGGGTCGAACTGCTTCCTCCTCCCCCCTTCCCTCCTCTCCTCTCCGGCAGGATCCACTCTAAGATGCACACGGAGACCATCAAGCCCCACAAGTGCCCGCACTGCTCCAAGACCTTCGCCAACACCTCCTACCTGGCTCAGCATCTCCGTATCCACTCGGGGGCCAAGCCCTACAACTGTTCCTACTGCCAGAAGGCCTTCCGCCAGCTCTCCCACCTCCAGCAGCACACACGGTAAGGGAGAGTGGCAGGCTACTGCCCCCGCCCCGCTGGCATGCCCTCCCCACCCCCGCCCCGGACACACACAACAACCCGCATGCGGGGGGCGGGGGAGAAACCTGGCTGGAGGAGAGACCCGGCTGGAGGAGAACACAACTTTCATCTGGGAAAAAGAACAAGCGACAACATGGAGACACAAGTGGATGCTCAGAGAGAGGCTTTCTGGGGCAGAAGCTACACTGGGGAGATGCAATGACTGTGTGATATTCCCAGATGCATGGGAGGAAGAGATTGACCTGGAGCAGAGACAACTCTTACATCCCTCATTTTCTTCCCTGAAAACACCCATGCACACATCTTGCAAGATTTTCTCCTTGTTGCCAAAGCCAGGGCATTTGAAGATGATACTTCTGGCCCTTAGGGCACCACATGTGAAGGGGAGATACAGACTTTAGCTGGGTACCAGCTGGCTGACACCTACAGCAACAAGCAAGGCTCCAAGGGATGCCAGGAGTAGAAAACAAAACCAAACATGTCCTAAATCTTAAAGAGCCAGCAAACAATGAAAAAGCTCATACTTCGTAAGGATGCCCACTGTTTGTCCTGTGAATCTGGAATGACTAGGAGGAAATGACTCTGCCAACTAGAAGAGTTGATGTCCTTCAAAGGCATCTCACGTTAAACTGGAATCCAGACTCCTACTAGACACCTGGCTGCTTCTGGATGTGGCGATCTTCTTAAAGTGGTCAGACCTTGTGCTTTGTGAAGAGGAGGAGTCGGGCTTTCCTAACAAGGAGACATATCCTGTGATGTTTTCAAGATTTTATACTAGAGGTCCAGAAAACAACCCGGTCTCAAAGATGGTTCTGAAGCCCCTGATGAGAAGCAGGTGTCCTGCACCCTCAAGTCCTTGGCTCATCTCAGTGGAGGGCCCTGTAGAGTTTGAGAAACAGGTCAAATTGGTACTAAACTAGGAGTTTCCTGCCATTAGGGGGCTGGATGGGAAAAGCCTGAAGGAGTTTCTGCAAGTATTCCTATCACTGCCACTTTCCATAGTTAGCATAACTCTGTGCTTTTCTTTGACACCAGAACTTTCTCTGGGAGTGGTGCTCAAGGCTGAGGTGATAGTTTCTGGCTGGTTAGTGGGGGCCAAGGAAGAAGTTTTATGTGTTTCTTCTTTTTCCTTACTGTGTGTTTACCTTCCGTTTCTGAGCATTCATCAGGTACAATTACTGCAGGAGCTTACTTGTATACCAAATTGTGACCTGTCTGTCCCTGGGCTGCTGAGCTACCAGCCCCTCCTCCCCCAGCAGGAGGAGCCCATCTTGAACTGAGTGTTGCAGGCAGTGAGCAGAAGTCAGGCACTACAGCCTGATCCATGTCAGAGAGGAGCTGAGGCGTCCTGGAGATCCATCTCATACTCCCACTCCCGTGGGAGGGCAGGAGTGGCCTTGAGGAGGCTTGTTTAGGAGCCAGTCCCCAAGTGGCCTTGCTGACATCCTTTCCTTTTCTTGTTTTTTCATCCTATGCAGAATCCACACCGGTGATAGACCATACAAATGTGCACACCCAGGCTGTGAGAAAGCCTTCACACAGCTCTCTAATCTGCAGGTAAATGTTCCTTTTTCCACATGGGCCCTTGACTCTAAGACTTGGGTCGACGTGCCATTTGACTAGTAAAGCAGTTCTCAAACTTTTTCAGGACCCCTTCATACTTTTAGTAATTATCAGGGAACTCAAAATGCTTTTGTTGATGTGGGTAATATTTATCTACATAGATATTATAAACTGTTGTTCAAAAAATAACAAGTCCATTGCATATTAACACAAATAACATATTCCCAAACACACACACACCGAAAAATTTAGTGAAAAGAATGGCATTGTTTTACATTTTTTCACAGTTCTTTAATTTATGGCTTACCACAAGATGGCTGGATTCTCGTGTCTACTGTGTTCAGTCTATTGCAATATTATACATCATTTAATCTCTGTACAGTCCTGAGAGAATGAGTGAAAAGGCAGGCATTGTCTTACTATTATTTTGAAAATAGTTATGACTTTGTGGACACTTCGAAAAGGTCTTAGTATTCCCTGGTATTCCCTCAAGCCAGTGTCTCACTTTGAGACCCACTGGACCAGTGGGACAAGCATAGCCATCATTCTTACTTTCAGAATCCTGGTCTCTGCTCCATGAGGTATGCTTCCTTCCTTAGCATATGGCTCCTGAAGTTCCATTTGAAGCAGTTTCTGCTGTCTTTAGATGGAAAGAGAACCTGGGAGACCTAATACCCTGTTTAGGGCTTTCCGTTAAGGTCAAGGAGGCAGGAGGGAAAAGTCCAATATACTCATCCTTATTTTTACCAATTTTATCAGTCCCACAGACGGCAACACAACAAAGATAAACCGTTTAAGTGCCACAACTGTCATCGGGCTTACACAGACGCAGCCTCACTAGAGGTGCACCTATCTACGCACACGGTGAAGCACGCCAAGGTGTACACCTGCACTATCTGTAGCCGGGCGTATACGTCGGTGAGTGCTCAGTGCCTTCTTTTTCTTTCTTTATAGGCCTGTAAGACTAGAACCCACTTCACCTCCCTCTTTCTGGATAAAGATCTGTTGCAGCGAATCTGCCACCTCCCTAGCTCCAACTTAAAGAATCAAGAAGAACAGAAACTAAACAGATCCTTAGCTGAGGAATTTAGCTGCCTGATCCCTTAATCCGATAGAGATTGCTAAACAATGATTCTTCATTTTACTTGAACATAAGGCAAAATAAAGCAAGAAAGATTTCAATTAGATGTTTTCCATTAGACTCCAGAAAAAGGCTGTAAAGTTGTTCCAGTCAAAGATCTTTGAGAAAATGACAGCTTTCCCTGTGCCAGCGGAATGCCCCTGGTGACTCTAAAGGTCCCCCTTCTCCTTTTTAGCCAGGAGTGAGCCTTGAAAGCGGCACATGGGGTGAACCTGCCTATGGCTCAGGATATTTCTGTTAAAGTATTGTTTTATGTAAAGCAAAGTAAGAGCCCAGGGTGCTAGTTAAAAGTAACCTCTTTGCTTCTATTTCTTCCCTCAACTCCTTTTTACCGTCTTCCTCAGGAAACGTACCTTATGAAACATATGCGCAAACACAACCCTCCTGATCTCCAGCAACAAGTACAGGCAGCGGCGGCGGCGGCGGCAGTGGCCCAGGCCCAGGCCCAAGCTCAGGCTCAAGCTCAAGCTCAAGCTCAAGCTCAAGCCCAGGCCCAGGCCCAGGCCCAGGCCCAGGCCCAAGCTCAGGCCCAAGCCCAGGCTTCCCAGGCATCACAGCAGCAGCAGCAGCAGCCACAGCCACCACACTTCCAGTCCCCTGGGGCAGCCCCCCAGGGTGGGGGTGGTGGGGACAGCAACCCCAACCCTCCACCCCAGTGTTCCTTTGACCTGACCCCCTATAAGACAGCTGAGCATCATAAGGACATCTGCCTCACTGTCACCACCAGCACCATCCAGGTGGAGCACCTGGCCAGCTCGTAGAGACCTGTGCTGCCACCCACTGGGAAGAGGGGAAGGAAGTTCTGGTCCCTTCTTTCTCCAGCTCCTCTTGGTGGGAAAAGTCTTCTTCCTTGACAGGCCGTGGCTCCATCTCCTTGGACCTCAGGCACGGACTTTCTTCACAGGATACCATCCTTATTTTCAACTCCTCTTCAAAAAGAACATCAGCCCTTCTGATTGGCAAAGGAATACTGAGCTGGTAGTGTAATCCAGCAGCCTCCCCTCCTAAGCATAGCTTTTAAAAATTGGGAGTTGGTGCTCAAGGGAGGGATTTACTATGACCTCATAGAAACTTTTCCATTGTGGGCACTTACTCTCTCCTTACCCTCTTAATCCTTGAAGTTCAGGCTGATAGGAGACGAGGCTGGCCCTCCCAGACACCAGAGAGAAGAGAGCCCTAAATGCAACCAGCCTCATGTTCTGATCTTGCCTGTGAAAGAACAGAGGTTGCCCTGACCCCGGGAGTCTCTTTCTTCCCCTCATGGTCTCACTTCAGTTCTTACCTAATGCTGGAGGAAGGGGATCTGGATGGGGTGGGGTGGGGGGTCAGACTCCCTTTCTTTGTAAAGGGGCATGGGCTGAGATGTGGTCCCCAAGGGGCCGGCAATCCCCAAAATGGTTGAGGGTGGCTTAGAAGTGTGGGTTATGGTTTTCCTTGGAGCCTCTCCCCTTCTCTGCCAACCAAAATCCTATACTTTCAGTACCCCCATCCCAAAATGTAAGGAGGTATGAGAGCTTTCGTGTGCTTTATGAAATCCCACAACAACGGGGTGTTGCAGAGAAGGGAGGGTTCAGGGCAAACACAAGGACTGGACTTAGCTTCCTAGGTGCCACGGTCAGTTGCCGGATACGGATTTATATATAAATATATATATATATATATATATAAATATATATATACCCACTCATCACGGCCATCTTTGTTGTAACCATTTCTGTGTTTATAAATGCATTATCTCTGAGAATTTTCATATTTGATGTTTTGTTTATTTTTGTCTTCTTTTTTCTCACCCTGTCTTCTGGCCAATGACATTTTTATTTTCTTCTGTCTTTTTTTTTTAAATCATGACAGATTTTAGAGAAAAGAGAAAATGAAAAAAAATCAGGAATCAGTTGTTATAAAGCAATTTAAAATGAAGAAAATTATGTACAAACCAAGGGGTGTTTTTAGAACCTTGTATAGAAATAAATTCGTGTAAAAGGATCAGAGGCAGTGGAGCTACTGATGTGAGTGAGCATGGAAAAAGCTCTTTGGGGAGATGTTCAAGGCAAGTACGGAGGATTTACACTAGAGTTTGTTCATGTGAAGAATGAATGCTGTGTGATGAGACTCTGTGTGTGTCCCCAGCCATAGAAGGGTACAGCTTTGATTTTTCTGAAGTGAAATCTTTGTTGATGAGGATTTCTACATACAAATCTTGTCATGGGGAATGCATTGCCTAAATATGTGAGAGCAAGGTTTCAGTCGTGTTAAAACCACTAAGCTGCTTATCAAAGAGTTGCAAGCCTGGCCTCTTGAAAGGACCTATACTCCTGCCTGAGCATCAGTGGGCTCAGTGCTAATTCTAGTTGGCATGGGTGTACATACATGTATCTTCATTATACTGTGGCACCTAAAACTGAGGTTCCCCATGGTGGAAACCATAATCCGGATTGAATAACTGCAGGACAGTGGTGCAGAGGAGTAGAGCGTTGTCAGAAAACCTGGACATCAGCCTTGGCTCTGTTGTCAGACACTGTTGGCTGAGATGTCTTCAGCTGTTAAATGAAGGGGTTGGGCTAGATCACCTCCAAGATTCCGTTTTGAGAATTGAAAAAGACTTTAAGCACTGAAAAAGTTGTGACAGAGCTCCCACATCTGATAACATTTCTATCCTCTGGGACTCCTGGGCCAACAGTGCTCATTACCCAGCGGAGTGTGGATAGTTGACGAAATAATGCCCACTTTCTGAGCATCCAAGGTAATCTCCATCTGTGGGGTGGCACTAATGAATACCACATGACCAAATACGCTGATGTTTGCCAGCTTCCTGAATATTTAGTGTATTTCCCCCCTGCTTTCACCATCAGTCTGAAAGATCCTGACGGCTTTACCTTCATCACAGGTATTAAAACCAGAATTTATTTAAAAGATTTTAAAATTTACGGAGAGAAATGTGTGTGAGAGAAACAGATCAGCTGCCTCTTGTTGGGGGCCTGGCCCACAACCTAAGCATGTGCCCTGACCGGGAATCAAACCTGCCACCTTTTGGTTTGTGGGACATTGCTCAACCCATTGAGCCACACTAGTCAGGACTGCTTTTTTCTTAAGGATATGCTCAACTCAGCAACAACCCTATGAAGCAGGTACTGTTCTTATTTTACAGGGAATAGGCACAAAGCTTAAATTACCCAGGGACATAACACTTTAGAGTGACGTTTAGGTTTTATTGCTCGATCTTACCACTCGCTCAGTAGACGTGGGGTTTCACATTATATTTCATGTATTCTAAATTATGTGGATGAAAATCTGCCACGTACCATTGATAATGATCGAGAATGTGTGTTGGGAGTGACAGTGATCTCCAAAACACTGTCTTATACCACTATTAGGCTATGAGCTTTGCGTTGTTTCACTTGTGTGGTGGCAGGCAGTCTGTAGTGCACTTGATTACGTTCCATCCTGGTGAAAAGCATAGTTTTTATTGTACTGTAGCTGAGTAGAGTGATAGCTGGCATCTAACTGGCAGAGTTGTGACAACTCCAGTTAGACGCCCCAGTCCTTTCAGAATCACGGTGCTAGTTTACATTATATATAAACTCTAATAAAAAGGGAGACAAAAACATGAGGGGAAGGCCAGAAGTACTAAGTCATTTTATGTGAGAATGTTGGAATGTAAAAGGACAAGATGCTGCTGACAAAAGGTGTGTAGAATTATAGACTTATCGTAAAGATTATAGGTTTATTTGTATTTATAAGCAGAGATGATAAGCAATCTTTTTCCATGTTAAAAAAATAATCCTGGGGAGTTGGTGTTTGTGTGAGTGAATAGAAATGCTGATGGTTTAAATCTCACAACGCTCAGTTTGCCTCCCCAGCTTCCTTAAGAAACTAGCTACCTTAGAGAAAGTCTTAAGCCGGAAACAACTGTAGACACCAGATTTATATTCTGCAAAAGAATAATTACCCAGTTGCTGAAAAGCGATATTTATGGAATACAGTCCAAGAGACAGGTTGTGTGGGGGATTTTTACCTCATTACCGCACATTCCCGTTTTGGAGGGAAAAAAAGTTTGTTAGAGAATGCAAAATGGCGACCTCACTGACGTCATGACTGCCGCGGTGGGTCGCGTATGGGGGCTCAGTAAGGGCGGAAGCGAGCTCAAGTCGCTTCAAGACACCTCTATGGGTGGTCGTGGGCACTTCCGGGAAAGGATGAGGGTCAGTATCATCAGCGGATGTGTCCTGGCGAATAATTTACTAAGGGCGGAAGTTCTCGTTTTAAGGGCAGAAAAGCCCTAACCCAAGAATAATAGCTTCAGCCTCTGTCGCATTTCAGCCACTTCCGGGGCGGATCGGAAGTTGCTTTGTTTTGCTTCAAGATGGCTGCGGGGATGTATTTGGAACATTATCTGGACAGTAAGAGCAGGCTGGAGGAGGGGGTCAGGGGTCACAGAGTGGTGTTGGTGGGGTGTCGAGGCTGAGGAGATCTATGGCCCTGAAGCCCCGGTGGTTAGAAGGTTACAATTTTGAAGGGGTTCCGGGAAAGATAATATTGGAGGGTATGATGAAAGAGGGGGCGGGGCAGCAGGATGAAGCCTCGCTTTTGGGGGTAGATGAGGGAGGGGCTGCGCAATGGGGCTCAGGGATGTTGCTTGAAGGGCTGATGGGCATGACCGGGAAGATATTTGCTGTCCTGTCTTTAGGATCTCTATTTTCAGGGTGTTTGTGTGTGTGTGTGTGTGTGTGTGTGTAATTTTTTCCCTCAAAATCATTCTGAGTCGGTCTTTTTTAATATATCACTCGTTGCCATTTGGAGCAGCCACAGAGATCTTGCGGCTTCTCCTCTTATTTCTCAGAAGAGCCTTCCCCTAACGATGGGCGTTTATGAGTGACCACTGTCAGATGATGGACTGGAACGCTTCTCTTCTTGGAGTAATGATCCAGTTCCCTTCAAATGGAAATCTGGTGTTTTGTTTATGCGTTTACACAGCCCACCCCTTCACAAAGCCTGTCACCCTATGCGCTTACGTTTGTCTTAGTGTCGAGTCATTCATTCATTCACTCATTCATTTATTGAGGATCTGCTATGGGTCAGATAATGGCAGGTACCGAGGATATTAAAAAAAATGAGCAAGACATATAGCCCTTGCTCTCAAGTGCTCAATCTAGTAAGAAACAGATTCTGCTAATAAATATAAAATAATGTGACAAGTGAACTACTAAAAATACCTTAAAAGGACACTTAGTAACACTGGAGATACAGAAGTTAATTACCTGGGGATGTAGGTAAAGCTTTACAGAGGATGTGATCTTTGAATAGAGTCTTAAAGTTTGAGTGTTTGCCAGTGTGGA
The DNA here is from genome assembly GCA_004026545.1 of Mormoops blainvillei. Taxonomy (NCBI): domain Eukaryota; kingdom Metazoa; phylum Chordata; class Mammalia; order Chiroptera; family Mormoopidae; genus Mormoops; species Mormoops blainvillei. The sequence continues at coordinate 34,586 of PVJD01009881.1, forward strand.
AAGAGAAAAGGAATTGCAGGTTGGGGAAAGCGTGAGCAAAGTATTATGATGGGTTTGTGGCAAGGTCAGGGAAAAGTGAGGTCAGAGTGTTTGACATACAGGACTCCACGATGGGAGAATGGGAGTGAGACTGGTGCTGAGAGAGGCTGGGGCTAGATAGTGCAAGGTCTTTTTTAAAATTTTATTTTATTTGAGACTTTTTAAAGATTTTATTTATTTTTAGAGAGAGGGGAAGGAAGGAGGAAGAGGGAGAGAAACATTAATGTGTGGTTGCCTCTTGCGTGCCCCCTGCTGGGGACCTGGACTGCAACCCAGGCATGTGCCCTGACTGTTAATCGAACCAGCAACCTTTTGGTTCATAGGCCAGCACCCAATCCACTGAGCCACACCAGCCAGGGCGGTGCAGGGTCTTTTAAAGTCAAGCTAGGAAGCTTGTACTTTAGTAAGAAACCAACAGATTTTTTATATAGAATGATTTTTATAAAGGAAAATGACTGATGTGGATAAATTGGAGCATGATAACCTTTGTAATAGGGAGATCAATTAATGATAACAGTCCAGTGCAGAGATGAGGACCTTATCTCAGGGAGTGACAGAAATCTTTGGGAATTAAATATGACAGGACTGACTGACTTAAGTGGTTGAGAAAGAAGGAAGGGTCTAAGGTGACTTCTTGATTCCCTGCTTGGAAAGTGAGGTTGACAGTATGTAATCAACAAGATAGGAAATTCAGGAGTAACAAATATATTTAATTCAACTTAAATTAATCATAGAAATGGTAATTGTATCTGTGAGAATGAATGAGATAGAGATCATTCAGAGAAAACAAATGAGAAAATGAGAGGATTAAAGAGTAACTTCAAGAAAACATTACTAAGAGGTGTGGGGAGGATGGGATGGGGTGCAGGGCAGAGGGGATAAAGTGGGGGGGGGGGAATGGGACGACTGTAATAGCATACTCAATAAAATATAACAAAAAAATTCATATGGAAACATTAAAAAAAAAGAAAACATTAACATTTAAGGGACAGACTATGGAAATGTCAATGTGGGAACTACCAGTAAGTATATGATGAGATTCAGAATCCAAAGAGGAAGAAAGTTACGCAAAGGGGAGAAGATGTCTCCAATTGCTGCAGACTTGTATTTTAGGATAGGACTGATACGATCATTTGCTTTGATAAGCCACTGGTGAGAAAGTAATCTGAGTAAACTGGTAGCAGATTTGAGGTTATAGGTTAAAGCAGTGGAGGCATTTTAAAATTTGAAGTATAGTCATGCAAAGAGGGTTTTATTTTATGGGAGAGACTTATTCATGCTTTTGTTGAAGTAATTCAACAAAAAGCTTCATAGGAATGCTTCATAGGAATCACAATTCTAAACACTAGACAAATAGAAGAGAAGAAGACAGGCACACCCAGCCCTTTTGGAAGGCTGGGGAGACATACCAAAAATAATGCAACTAATTACACAATTAATTTTTTAATTGTAGTTGGAAAAGAACAAAGAAGGGTAGAGATAGGATAACTTGACAGCAAACTCCAGGGCACTTATTGGAGTCTGGGGAAGTTAGGGTTGAGCTGAACTTTGAAGAATAAACTGGAATTTAGTAGGCCAAGAGGTATGGTGGAGGTGGGATGCTGCTCTCCCTGCCTGGTGCACTCCAAGCAGGGAGAGCAGCATGTGGAAAACCAAGTAGCAAAAAGATTGCTGTCAAGTTCTAGGTGCTCAGAGAAGGCCACTATGATCAGAGCAGACAGAACACAAAGGGAGACTGACATGAATTAAGGCTGGTGTGAGGTAAGCAAGGGCCAGAAAGTGCAGAACAGGACTAGAAATAATGCTATTGGAAGTTACTGGAGGTTGATAAGCAGGTGAGTGATCAGATTTGCATTTTTTATTTAAAAATCCTCACCTGAGGACTCTGTTTATTGATTTTAGGGACAGAGAAAGAGAGAAACATCAATTGGTTGTCTCCCATATGTGCCCTGCCTGGGGATCAAACCCGCAACCTACTTATGTGCTCTGACCGGGAATCAAACCCACGACCTTTTTGTTGTACTGGACAATGCTCCAACTAACTGAACCACCCACCCGGGGCCAGATTTGCGTTAAGAAAAACCACTCTGGCTACTATATGGAGAACAGACTGGAAGTTTGTATGTGATGAGTGGTGGAGGATATCAGGAAGATATTTGGAAGTTGAAAGCAAGGGGCTTGGAGACAGGGATTGACTGTAAAGGAAAGGGAAGGGCTAATTTGTAAAGTTACTGAAGGGAGAAAAGGCAGGAAAACTGTGCAGAGATAAAGAGGTTAGTTGTGAAGGGAGGCAGACACTGGCGCTTCGGAGGAAAGAAGGATGAATGCTGTCCCAGATACATCCAACAGTTCAAAGAGGGAAACCTGAGTCCTATTTTGGACTTGAACTTTAGAAGCAGTTATAAGGCCTATGAAGTCCAGTGAGTCTCAGCTGTTTCCTCTTTTTCCTAGGTATTGAAAACCTCCCCTTTGAACTGCAGAGAAACTTTCAGCTCATGAGGGACCTGGACCAAAGAACAGAGGGTATGTATAGAATAAGGAATCCATATGTATATTGAGTATATGTGATAATTTCTTTTTCTGTTCAGCGTTACCATATCATCTGGTCTGATCTGGAGAACTTTGGCTTCTTTCTCTTTTTTACTCTCTTGCATTTCTTAAAAGGAAAGTAATGATGATCTGCATTTCACTATCAGCCTTTCCATAACAAATGGAGTATTGCAACAATACCTCAAGAATTCAGAGATGCTATGTTCTTTATATCTTCCTCAAGAAGAATTCAACGAACTAAAGTCAACTTTAGAATCATGTCTGTTCTCCATGTTCAATGTATTTACAGGAAGGCTAGAATCTTTCTACTCCACTGGACTGTTAATGTTACTCTCACAAAATTCAGCATGGCTTTAGATGGCAACTCACGTTGGTAGACAGGAGCTGTGCTGTATGAGAAGTTCTTAGAAAGAAAAAAAAAGAAAAGCAACAATTAACATCAGGATCTCTACACTGTATTCTTCAACCTTACAGAAGCACTAGATACCATCTGTGGCCTTCCTTGGAAGTTGAACAAGTTTGGCTGCATTGAGACATTCACTTGGAGCTTGAGGCTACACTGCAATGGTCAGGTTGGTCTCTTCAAAGTCAGAGATGTCTGTTGGAGCTATCCCCCATACCTACTGAAGGATGTCTAGGTCTTCTATCCTTGTGAAACCATGCTCAAGACTGTAATAAGCTCATAATAGAATACCTAAAACTGTGATTTAAGTTACTCTGGGTAAGTTTACTCATGAAAAGGAGATCATCTAAAATCCTGGATGTACACCCTTGAGAACTGTCTGCTGAATTCTGAGAACCATCTTGCTTTCTTTGTAATGCAGTTCCAACTCTTGAGTTTATGCACAGAAAGGCCAGTTGGAGATTATCAAACTACATGCTTTTTCAGCTTCCTTCAAGGGCCTTGAAGAAGTGGGGCATTAGCATAGTGTGTACACAGTCCTTCCTGTTACCTGTCACTGCACTATGTTACAGTCATGCTTCTGTCTCTTTTTGTTGATATATTTTATGATTCCTACCAAATACTAGGCAGTAGACATCTATAGTCTCAGTGTCTTGGGACATTACCAGCCTTCCAGTATTAAAATGTTTGGAGCAATATGTAAGATAACAAACAGAAAAAAGTGCAGGAAGTTATAAGCAAATTGCAAATGATGAGCAAAATATGGTGGGCAGTAAGTCCAAGAATTATTATGTCTCATTTTAAATGAATTATAGATGCAGAGCCAGCAGCAGCAGATGACCCGGCCTTGTTTATAACACTCAGAGCTTTTGTGGGATCTTTTTCCACAAGAAACCAGGTGGCTCTTGAGACAAAATTCACCGTTCAAGAAGTAGCGACAAGCCCTGCGAAGAAGCATCTTTAGACAGCACAAAATCATACTTTGTATTAGTGCAATGTGCAAAGGACCTATCATTATGTTTCAGTAATTTAAGTTGCAACTCTGATAGCAATGTTATCAGCACCTGAAAGAACCTTTAAAACAAGTGCTGTCAATTTGTACTACTTGAGTACATGGCACAGTACCTATGAACATTCAGTACGTTTTAGTTCAAAGGTTATCATGGTCGATGGAAAAGGTCCAAGCAACAAGAGGAAGAAGCGTGTATCACCTAGCCACTCAGGGGCCATTGTGACCAGGCCTCTCTCTGTTGTAGACCTGAAGGCTGAAATTGACAAGTTGGCCACTGAGTATATGAGTAGCGCCCGCAACCTGAGCTCCGAGGAAAAATTGGCCCTTCTCAAACAGATCCAGGAAGCCTATGGCAAGTGCAAGGAATTTGGTGATGACAAGGTGCAGCTTGCCATGCAGACCTATGAGATGGTATGGCCCTGTTCATGGCTCCCCACCTACCTCCCATCTATTCCTCAGGGTCCTCGACCCCTCCTTCAGCTGTGTTGGGGTCTGTTTTGGGTCTGGGAGATCCATAGCATCTTGGTTAGCCAGTTTTCTTTTACTGGCACTAACCTTGTACCTCTTCCTTCTCCTTCCTTTGCACCCAGGTGGACAAACACATTCGGCGACTGGACACAGACCTGGCCCGTTTTGAGGCTGATTTGAAGGAGAAACAAATTGAGTCAAGTGACTATGACAGCTCTTCCAGCAAAGGCAAAAAGAGTGAGGAGGGGGGCGGGCCATAAGAAGCGGGTCGAGGAATCCGGGAGAGAAGAAGCCGGCTCTTCAGCTGTGAGGGAGGGGCACCAGGTTGGAAAGAGGGGGAAGAAGGAGGGCTTAACCTGTCTTTCTCCCTGCCTTTTGGCTTTCCCCCTCTTTCCTAGAAGGCCGGACTCAGAAGGAGAAAAAAGCTGCCCGTGCCCGTTCCAAAGGGAAAAACTCAGATGAAGAAGCCCCCAAGGCTGCTCAGAAGAAGTTAAAACTTGTGCGCACGTGAGTGTATCTTTGCCAGATGACATTCTCTTCTCTCCCATGGCCCCACTCCCACTCCACACTTCTCCTTGCCACTCTCTTTGTCTTCTGTGCCATATTTCCTCTCAGCATTTTGGTATCTGTTGGACAGAGAGGAGAAACCCCAAATCACTTGCACCATCAGGATCTCCTTCAACCACCCCTGAGAGTCTCAAGTTTTGGCTTCCTTTCCTGTAGATGACATTTTCTTTTCCTCTTGGTATACAGAAGTCCTGAGTATGGGATGCCCTCTGTGACCTTTGGCAGTGTCCACCCCTCTGATGTGTTGGATATGCCTGTGGATCCCAACGAACCCACCTATTGCCTTTGTCACCAGGTCTCCTATGGAGAAATGATTGGCTGTGACAACCCTGATGTGAGAACCAACTTGACTCAGGATGACGGGTTCTGGGGACATAAAGTGAAACGGGGTAGGGGGAAATGGTTGAATAGTGGGACTTCAGGATAGGAGGAAGGTGATTGGAGTTGTTTGGGCTTGGGATCACTTAAGAATTCTCCAGAGGGATGGGAATAAGAGAATACTCCTAAGGAATCTGGCAGAGGGGTGGTGATTCTTTTCTTTCCTCTGCCCCACCCTGGCCTGACTTCTGCTCCTTCCATCCTTTCTAGTGTTCCATCGAGTGGTTCCACTTTGCCTGTGTGGGGCTAACAACCAAGCCTCGGGGGAAATGGTGAGTGAGAGAGCTGTGGTAGGAGCTGGACTGCCCCTACGCTGAGTGGCAGAGGGCATTCTCCCTTTCACCCACTTCCTCTCCTCTCTGTCACGTTCTGTTTATTTCTTTTTAGGTTTTGCCCACGCTGCTCCCAAGAACGGAAGAAGAAATAGATAAGGGCCTTGGACTCTTAACAAGAGTTTCTTCCACATCCCCTGACCTGGGCTAGTGGGGAGAGGAATGCCTGTGCTGGCCAGGGGTTTCAGGGAGAAGTGAATGGTGCAGTGTTGTCATCCCTTCTCCTTCCTTGTCCCCACTCCTGGTGCTGAGGCTGCATCCAAATCCTGGTAGGGAGGGGTGCCGCAGCCACTAAGGGTAGTGCTCTCATTCAGCCCGCCCCCTTCAGAAGGAAGTGGTCTTACTCACTGTCCTTTTGCCTCCATGCTGAGGTTGGTGCTGTATTTCCAAGGGATGGTCTTCTTTATTCCCCTTGCTTTGTATTTAAGGACAGGGCAGTAGCATGGGGGCGCTCCCCCAACCCTCCTAATTCCCTCCACCCTGTCGTGCGGGGGCTATGGTGTAATAAACTTTCATTGTTCTATTCCTGCTTTTTCCATGGTGGGGGCTCCCTTTCCCTTGTGCCAAGAGGATTCGTCCTGGCCTTGTGAATGGGAGAAGGGTCAAGGTGGAATGCAGATAAGCCACGTGTAACGGAACTTGGGTAGGTGAATAAAAGCTATACCTGTTGACCTGCTGTGTTTTTTATAGAGACACCATTTTAGTACATGTGCTCAGCATTATTTTATTTGTATTTATTTATTTATTCCTGCATCCTTTGGGTTGGATAAGAGGTGGGAGATTGACATGTCAAAAGTAAGACAAGGCATGGAACCAGAAGTGCACCAGAATCCCCTACTTCTCCACTTGGGAAGGACAAAGCTGGCTGGCAGGGGTGGTGTGCCTCAGACCAAGGGTTTCCAAAACTTTTTGGAAATTGTGCGTCTTTTCTCCATAAAACATCTTTCACTTACTTTCCAATAAATGTGTATTTGCATTTTATACATGTACTATTATACTAAAGATTAGCCTGATTTCTTATTTTTAACACAAAACAGAAAAACATTGTTTCCCTACACCCGTGAATTGTCTTGCTCACTTCCCACTGGGAAACCGCTTCCCTAGACTGAGCCATGTTTACACCTGAGCTCCCCTGCGCCTGCCCCTGCTTTTAATTCCCTTTTTGGCTCATTTCTTACTTGGAGGATTCCTCTCTGGTTCCTGCCCAGGTAGGCCCTGATTTTTTTTTGTATATTCCATGTCTACCCCCCACCACAGAACCCTGCCTATACTCCTACCCAGGCCTCACTACCTGTTGGGCAGTTTGTTTCTCAAAGCTGGTTTCCTCATCTGTAAAGTAGGGAAAACAGTAATATCCATTATGGGAATGCCTTGGAAAAGAAAGAAGGTGATGCTCATGAAAAAACATATAACCTACTCCACTGAAGGTAGTCAAAAAACTCCCCCCAAAAGTCCCGGACCAGATGGCTTCACAGGTGAATGTTACCAAACATTCCAAGAACTAACCCCTGTAATTCTCAAACTATTTCAAAAAAATTCAAGAGGAGGCAAGACTCCCAAGCTCGGTTTATGAGGCCAGCGTTTTCCTAATTCCAAAACCAGGTAAAGACACTATAAAGTAAGAAAACCATAGGCCAATACCCCTGATGAACATAGATGCAAAAATTCTCAACAAAGTATTAGCAAACTAGATCTGGCAATACATTAAAAAGATCATACGCTGTGATCAGGTGGGATTTATCCTGGGGTGGCAAAGTTGTTACAACATTCGCAAACTAACTAATGTGATACGTCACATAAAATGAAAGGTAACAATCATGTAATCGTATTAATAGATGCAGAAAAATCATTTGATAAAATCCAGCACCTATTTATGATAAAAACTCAGCAATATGACAAGCCCATAGCCAAAATCAAACTCAATGGACAAAAGCTAAATGTGTTTCCCTTAAGATCAGGAACAAGAAGATGTCTGCTTTCACCACCTTTATTTAACATAGTAGTGGAGGTCCCAGCCACAGCAATCAGACAAGAAGGAGAAATAGAAGGCATTCAAATTGGAAAGGAAGTAAAACTCACTATTTACAGAGGACATGAGTCTGTATATAGAGAACCCTGAAGATTCCACCAAAACACTACTAGAACTGATAAGTGAATTCAGTGAAGTAGCAGAATATAACATAAAGACCCATAAATCGGTTGCATTTTTACACACGAATAATGAAGTACCTGAAAGAGAAACTAAGAAAACAATCCCATATACCATGGCATCAAAAAAATAAAATATCGGGGAATAAATTTAACCAAAGATGTAAAAGACCTATACTTGAAAATTATAAGACACTGAAGGAAAAAATTGAAGAAGATACAAGTAAATGGAAGCATATACTATGTTCATGGGTAGGAAGAATTAACATCATTAAAATGTCCATACTACCCAAAGTAATCTATAAATTCAGTGCAATTTCTATCAAGATGCCAATGACATATTTCACAGAACTAGAATAAATATTCCAAAAATGTATATGGAGCCACAAAAGACCCTGAATAGCAACAGCAACCTTGAGAAAGAAGAACAAAGCTGGAGGAATCACACTACCTGATATCAAACTATACTACAAGACCATAGCAATCATAGTACTGGAATAAAAACAGACATATAGATCAATAGAACAGAATAGAGAGGCCAGAAATAAACTCACGGCATTGTGATTGATTAGTATTTGACAAAGGAGGCAAGAACATACAATGGGGTAAAGACAGTCTATTCAATAAATGGTGTTGGGAAAATTGAACAGATACATTCAAAAAAATGAAACTAGACCAATCATCTTCTTATACCATGCACAAGAATAAACTCGAAATGGATTAAAGACTTAAATGTAAAACTCAAAACCATAAAAATCCTAGAAGAAAACATAGTAAAATCTCAGACAATTCATGTAGCAATATTTTTTTCTGATATACCTCCTCGGGCAAGGGAAGCAAAAGAAAAAAACAAATGGGACTACATCAAACTAAAAAGTTTTTGCACAGAAAAGGAAGCCATCAACAAAATGAAAAGACAACTCACTGAATGGAAGAACACATTTGTCAATGACACATCTGATAAGGGGTTAATATCCCAAATTTATAAAGAACTTATACAACTCAACACCCCCCCAAAAAACAATTAAAAAACAAACAAAGGATGTGAATAGAAATTTCTCCAAAGAGGACATACGGGTGGCCAATAGACATGAAAAGATGCTCAATGTCACTAATCATCAGAGAAATGCAAATTAAAACCACATGAGATACCACCTCACATCTGTCAGAATGGCTGTCATCAGTAAATCAACAAACAAGTGTTTATGGAGAAAAAGGAACCCTTGTGCACTGTTGGCAAGAATGAAGATTGGTGCAAACACTCTGGAAAGCAGTATGGAGCTTCCTCAAAAATTAAAAATACAACTGCCTATGACTGAGCAATTCCACCTCTTGGAATATATCCAAAACAACCCACAACACTAATTTGAAAGGGTGTATGCACCCCTATGTTCATTGCAGTGTTATTTACAATAGCCGAGATTTGGAAGCAGCCCAAGTGCCCATCAGTAGATGAGTGGATAAAAAAGCTGTGGTACATTTACACAATGGAATACTACTGGGCCATAAAAAGGAGGAAATGTTACCTTTTGAGACAGTATGGAGGGACCTGGAGATATTATGCTGAGTGAAATAAGCCAGAGAAAGACAGGTATGATATAATTTAACTTATACGTGGAATCTAATGAACAAAACAAACAAATAGAGACAGACTCATAGATACAGAGAACAGACTGAGAGCTGTTAGAGGGCAGGGGGTTGGTGAAAAAAGTGAAGGGATTAAGGAAAAAATCTCATAGGCAATAGTATGGTGATCACAAGAGGGAGAGTTGAGAGGGGGAGGTAGAAAAGGGTAAAGGGTGGATAAATGGAGGTGGAAAGGAGAACACACAGTACAATATACAGATGACGTGTTATAGAATTGTACACTTCAATCCTATATACTTTTATTAACCAATGTCACCCCAATAAATTCAATAAAAATTTAAAAAAGATATTTGAAAAAATATATAAAACCTAGCTTCCTCTAAAACAAACACAAGCACATTCTCTCTAAGACATTAGAGCTCAACAGCCTGTCCAGCTTCATTTGTTCATTCTACTGCCATTCACTGAATGCCGGCCATGTGTCAGAATAGTACGATATGCCATCCCTGCCATCCCAAACCCACAGTCCAGGAAGGAAAGGCAGACATATAAACATATGATTGCAATAATGTGTTGGTAGTACTGTAATAAAAGTGAAAATAAAATCTACAGGAACATAAAGGAGAATATGACCCTTTATTAAAGTTCCCGGAGACATTTATGTTCATTCCTGGGGACAGGGGCCTTATTTATTCACTGATATGTCTTAGGTACCTAAAAGAAAATGCCTAGCACCCATAATTGGTCGAAGCCTAATAAATATTTGGTGTCTGTGCTTAAAAAAAAAACAAGAAAGAAAGAAACAGCGTCAATGATAACACCATCAGGCTCTTGAGCTGGCATTCTCCACGTGAATACCTACACGTCAGTTTCCGAGGCCCCGCCCCAGCCCTTTGTGACGTCGGGGTCGCCCCTTCTAGTCCTCATAGGTCGCCAGCACCTGCCACCGCTCTCTAGCTTGGCCGGTTAGAGGCCGCTTTGGTCTATCGGGGAACGCGGGCGGATCGTTGGGGGCCATGAGAAAGCTCGCCGCTGGCTTCCTTCTCTCACTCCTGAAGGGTGAGAGATCCCCACCTACTCAGTCTCTCCCCGTCCCCCGCCCCCTACGCCGGCTAGGTCTTCTACCTCCACTGTTTCTGAAACATTTCTCAGGGAGGCCGCGTTGGACGTGATCCCTAGATTCCGACTTGAACGACTCCCGCATCTCTTCCAAGCTCGCCTTTGCCTCTGCCCCTGACATCCCCTCCGATCAGACACCCCCGTGTCTAACCTACACGAGGCCCCGCTGGCCAGTCTGGGTCCGTCTGGGACCAGGAGCGGGTTTCGGAGCTCGGTCCCTCCTTCTGTCTGTTCCCCGCCCCGCAGTGCTGCTCCTGCCTTCGTCAGCCGCCCCAGCCCAGGATGCAGCCTTGGCCTCCACTCCCGGCAGCCCTCTCTCTGCCACCGAATATGAGCGCTTCTTCGCACTGCTGACCCCTACCTGGAAGGCAGAGACTACCTGCCGTCTCCGTGCAACCCACGGCTGCCGGAACCCCACCCTCGTCCAGCTTGACCAATATGAGAATCACGGCTTGGTGCCGGATGGTGAGGGCCCGACTAGCGGGGCAGCTGTGTACTCACTGGAGATGGGAAGGGTATGGCTGGCTTCTTACACTGCACCCATATTTTCCACTCTCCAGACCCAAGACGCCCACTGCTCTGTCTGGGAGGGAGCTCCCCCTTGTGTGTTCATCTTCTCTACCCCTGCCCCTTCTCAGGCGCTGTTTGCTCCGACCTCCCCTATGCCTCCTGGTTTGAGTCCTTCTGCCAGTTTACTCAGTACCGTTGCTCCAACCACATCTACTATGCAAAGGTGAGGCCCAGGACAAAGGTGGACCTGGTGTCCCAGGACAAAGGCAGAGGCAGTGGCAATAAAGAGCCAGAAAGGGCTCCAGGAGGACCATCCTTAGGTCCTCCCTCCCTGCCACTTTACCAATCATTTACCCAGATTATGTATGAATACAGCCCCGCCTTGGGCATTCAGACTATCAGAACACTCCCATTACTGCAAGAAGAGGAGGGAGGAGGCAAAGAGATAAGCCCTTCCGTGTCTTTAACCATCAGTGCTTTCATTCAAATCAAACGTTAAAGACTGAAGGCAGGGTTGTGGCCAAGACACGGAGTTTTATCTTTCAGTTGAGTCCTTCCTCAGGGCTAGAGGGTTCCACCAGGGACCATGTCTCTTCATCGTGCCCAGGAACTGTGAGAAGGGTCATACTGGAGAAGAGTAAGTTGGAGTAGAAGTGTACCCTTTTAGGAAAGACATGCCCACATTTCTTCTCTTCTTGCAGAGGGTCCGATGCTCCCAGCCAGTCTCAATTCTCTCACCTAACACTGTCAAGGAGGTAGACTCTTCCACTGAAACCCAGCCCAACACAATGACCTCCCCCATGTCATCCCACATCACAGGTGAGACCCTGGAGCACCTGGGAGACTATCAGCAACTCCTTCCGTAAATCCCAGAGACCAGGATTTAAGGCATCAGTGGTAGAGAAATGGGAAGAATGTTGAGTGAGGGTGGGAGGTGGGGACAGCAGCTCTTTTTAGATAAGGGAAGGCCTGTTTTTTTAGGAATGCAGATTAGAACCTTCCTGTCCCAGGATATCTCCTGGCATTACTTACAAGTCTTCCCTGAATCCATTTTTTCTAGCTCCCCAAAACATTCCTGTGTTTGGAAGTCCTCTGGGACTTTTGTAAGCTAATATCTTCAGTCTAGAAAGGATTAGTTGCTAGCTATTCAGAATATGTTCTGTTTCCTAAGTGAGAGGAACAACAGGTGTTATTTGAGGTGGTGGTTAAGGAAGAGGAGCACTTGAAAGGGAGGTGCAAAGGTGACATACCACCAAGACCACAGTCACTCTGGTAATAATAGTTTGATATTTGTATTCTTCTTGATGTCTTCTATACTTGACTGTGTGAATAATTGTGATTTCGGCTGGGTTGTTTTTTTTTCTGCCTTGGTGTTTATGTGTGTGTCCCTCTGTGAACAAAGACACTCATAGTTCAGAAAGTTGATTGTCCCTTTTCTTTGGTGCCTCCCAAACCCTGCTGCAGCCACGGAACGGCAGGCATTCCAGCCCTGGCCCGAGCTGCTCAACAACAATGTGGAGGAGCTGTTGCAAACCTCCATGTCCCTGGGAGGCCCGGAGCAAGGGTCAGAACACAAGCAGGAGCAAGGACAGGAGCACAAAGAGGAGCAAAGACAAGGACATAAGCAGGAGGAAGGGCGGGAGCAAGAGGAAGAGGAGGAGGAGGAAGAGGAGGAAGAGGAAGAGGAGGAGAAGCAGGAGGAAAGACAGGGGACCGAGGAAGGACTGAGGGCCATGTCTGGGCTGCAGACAGACTCAGAGCCCAAGCTCCAGGCTGATTCTTTATCTCCCAACACTTTCTCCTTCACTGCCCGGGTGCGGGAAGCGAAGTCTACGCCTATGATGATGGAGGACATCCAGGAGCTCATTCGATCTCCCCAGGAAATGGATGAAATGAGTGATATGTATGATGAAGACTCAAGTTGGAGAAGCGAAAGTTCTGGCAGGTACAGGAAGTTCTGACTCCCCTAGTGGCCCTGCCCTTCCTATTGCCTTCTTTGGGAATGAGAACCTCACTTCCCAGCTTCGGCCTGCAGACCCACTCAGACCTGCTTGGGCTTCAGGCTTACCTAGCAACCGTCTGCCTCGCCTTTTCTGTGGCCATCAGCGGTTTAAGTCCTGCCCATTTCCTACATGACATACTGGAATGAGCCCTGTACCTGAAACTCCCAGGCTTGGGTTTTGGTCTTGTCTCTGGCCTTAGTGAGCATTGCAACTTTGAGGAAATTAGTTCCCTTTTCTGGACCTCCGTTCCTCATTTTTTAAAGGAGGCAGTTGGTCCAGAGGCCCCCATCCATTATGCTGAATGTGTGTGACCAAGAACAGAGTCTGAGAGGAGGGGGAGAGAACGGATGAGGCTTTCTGCCCCAGCTCTCTGGCCCATCCCCACCATCCAGGGGTGTCTCCTTGCAGCCTCATGCAGCTGCCCCATGTGGAAGCCTTACTGGTGATGTGCTATTCCATTGTGGAGAACATCTGCACCATGACCCCCACAGCCAAGGCCTGGCAGCACTTGGAGGATGAGATCCTTGGTTTTGGGAAGAAGGTAGGCCCACCATGCTGTTTAATGGATACATGCTCATTGGGCATCCTCTGGGCCTGGCACTATACTGCCAGGCCTTGGGAGCTGGGGGTGGGCAGGGTCACAGAAAGCATGAGGCATTCGTAGAGAGACTCTCTTCAGCAGTGGGAATCCCCTTTTTAGAAGGACATCTCCATGCCCTGGCTGGTGTGGCTCAGTGGATTGAGTGCTGGCCTGCAAACTGAAAGGTTACAGGTTTGATTCCTGGTCTGGGCTCATGCTTGGGTTGCGGGCCAGGTCCCCAGTTGGGGGCATGCATGAGGCAATTAATATTTCTCTCACATTGATGTTTCTCTCCCTCTCTTCTCCTCTCTCTAAAAATAAATAAATAAAATCTTAAAAAAAAAAAAAGGGGGAGACATCTCCAGCTCACCTTAAAGGGGGAAGGGCTCAAGACCATCCTGGAATCCATTCTAATCCAGAACTCATTGTTCAGCTCTCTGAGTTGTTAGGCTTGACTCATCTCCTGATACGGTTCACCATCTTTAGTGCTTGGACCTTAGATGCAGCTCTCCCATTCCAGGGATCTGCAGAGAAATTCCCATCTCAGTGTGTCCTCAGCACCCAGAAAATCCTATTCCCAGGAAAATATCCTTTAGGTTTTCAAATAATACAAGTTAGCATGAGTTGGTATGCCATCCATTCACCCAATTGTTAAAAAATATTGGTATTTTTGAGATATTAGCAATGAGTACAATAGATCCAATCATCTTGGACTTTGAAGCTTAGTAGGAGAGACAGATAAGGAAACAGGCAGAACAGTGTGATAGGAAAAGTGCTGTGAAGGATAAGTACAAAGTGCAGAGAGAACAGAAGGGGGCGACTGGCTATGTTCGGGAGCATCAGAAAATGCTTCTTAGAAGAACTTAGAGAACTTAGGAGAGAAAAGAAGTTAACCAAGCCCAAGAATGGACTTGGTAGAAGTTTCCTGCTAGAGGGAAAAGTATGTGCAAAGGCTGTGAGACAAGACAGAAATTTCATGAGAGACCAAGAATGGCCATGTTGCTCCTGCCCTTAAAGGGCCTATAGCCCACGAGGGATTCAGCAGCGTTACAAAAGGGGTGTGGTAGGTGTTGAAGTTTTTAAGAGTAGCAAGTTTAGGAGTCATGAGGAGCCCACTAGATTTTAGGGCTTGGTTAAGGGAACAGTAAGGAGCCTGTTTTGCCTGGAGCAAAGCAGAAGGAGATAGAGTCAAAGAGATAGTAAGGGTCATATTGTGAAACATCTCAAACGGTCATCTTATGCACTTGTATTTAATGTGGTAGGAGAAGGAATTGAGTAATCACTTTCAAACAGGGGCATGACAATGCCTTCCTTAGGAGCTGTTGTGTGAGCAAAGAAGGTGATGTGGGAGATTTTGTGCACTGTGGTGCGCTGTACCCATGGGTGAAGGAAGAGGAGGATGGGACTGAGCGAAAATCCTCCTGGAAAGGCTGAGGGAACTCAGTCAGGGTGGACGGGTCCAGCTAGGAGAATGTCTTCCAGGAACTTGGAGGTTTTCAACCTAGGTGCTTGGGTAGAGTACAGGTTTTGAAGTTAGAAGAACTGAGTCTATATCCCAGGTCCACCATCTATAAGATACCTGGTTTTCAGCAAATTAGCCTCACTGAGCTTGTTTTCTGTCAACCAAATGGAGGTGTTATTAGTACCTATGCTAGTGTAGGGCTCTTGGGAGGACTAAATGAGATGGTAGCATTTATAGCCATGGTGCTTAACCTTGTGTCAGCTTTTTGTAAATGTTAGCATTATCATCAGGAGAGAGAAAGAGAGAAACTTAGGACTTCTATTCAAATAGTCTTAAGTTAGAGGTGGTTGTAGGTCACTGGATCCAATGATGGACATCTATCAGGCACTTGGCAATTGAGGATTTGAAGTTTGAGAAAGAGATCAGAACTGATGATAAAGATCTGGTGTCACCTACCGAGAGATGATGATTACCCCCGGGTGATAAATTACCCCTGAGTAGATAAATCGTCCAGGAAGAGGGTGAAGAAAGAGAAAGCTGAGGCGAGGTCCTTGGGGAGCCCTTGGGGAGGGGAACAGGGAGAAAAGAAGTCTTCAGAAGAGCCCAAATGCAAAGACAGCTATGGAGGACCGAGGAGTGGGACAGTCTCAGCCCCAGCCTCTTAACTACACTCCTGTCCTAGGTCTGTGACAGCCTTGGACGGTACCACATACGTATATGTCCCCTCTGTGACTTCTGCTCCCTGAAGCTGGAGCAGTGCCAGTCAGAGGGCAACCTGCAGCGACAGCAGTGTGACAACTCCCACAAAACACCCTTCGTGAGCCCCTTGCTCTCATCCCAGAGCATGTCCATCGGCATCAAGGTACCTAGCCAACTGGGCAGCCTGCAGTGGGGGAAGCCTCAGGCTCCAGGCAGATCTGGGGGTCTGGAAGGGAGGCCTCCGGGGGAAGCAGGGGTGCACACCTCTCTTCTGTCTGCTGTCCCACAGATGGGGACTGTGAAATCAGGACGCTATTATGGGCTGGATTTTTACGGTGGGCTCCGCACAGACTTCTGGTGTGCCCGGCTAGCCACAAAGGGCTGTGAAGATCATCGAGTTGCTGCCTGGCTCCAGACTGAGTTCCTTAGTTTCCAGGATGGGGATTTCCCCACCAAGGTCAGAGCCCTTCCCCAAAGCTCAGCCCCACCCCACTCACCCCAGTTCCTTCCAGCTACTCCTTCCAGGCAACCCTGGGATGTGGAAGAGGGCTTGGGCCCCTAGCTTCTGAGAACTAGTCCTCACTGAACCTGCTGCCTCTCCCCAGTAGACCATACACACGGTAGAGCAGGATTGTGTTGGCAAAGGAGTAGGAATTGGGAGGGGTGGGAGAGCACAGGACTGGGATGCAAGAGACAGAGATTCTGGTCCCAACTCTACCAGTCATGGCCAAGGGGCTTTGGTCAGGCCACTGCTTACTGTAGGCCAAAGTAATACTCATCTCTGCAACAAATGACTCAGTGATGCCTGAGGGCCCACTGCTCCCCTCGATCCAGTACTTCCTTGCTTCAGTTTGACAGTCTCCTTCCCTAACTCTTCCAGGGCTTTCCTTGGTCAATGGCATCATTGTTTCCCCTGTCCCCAAAGTTACCTCCTCTGTGGAACTACCTATTGTATCTGAGAGCCAGGTCCTTCCTTTCTGTGGTTTAACAGGGACAAGGAAAAGTAGGGCCAGCTAAGAAAGGGCTGGTCACTGAGCAGAGGGGCCCCAGCCCAGATCTTACCCCAGGCCCCTAGATCTGGAAGGGGTCTCAGAGATCATCTCTGCTGCTCCCCTGAATTTATAGATGGGGAGGCAAGGTCCACCGAGGGAAGCGATGAATCCATCGAAGGTCACACATTAGAGATTGCCCTGCCCTCCCTCTCACTGTGCCCATCACTAGAAGGCTCCCTGAGACTGGACCAATCATTGGGCCCCCTTGCCCTGTTCTGTACCCTTAGAGCCCCCTGCCCCATTCCGCATGCCCCAACCACTTTTCCAGCAAGCAGGATAGCAGGGCTGCCATTTCCTGCTCTCCAGCTCCTTGCTTCTTCCTGACTGAGGGTGGGATGGGAAAGGCAGAGTGGACAAAGGCCTAATCTTCGGAGAGGGGGTACCCCAGGCATGGAAGGTGTGGCTCTCAAGGGCCACACCCCTGCCCCTGGTTCTGCCACCTCGGGCACTGATATCTCCCTGCCTGCCCATCCCTGGCTCCTGGCTTAGATTTGTGACACAGACTATGTGCAGTACCCGAACTACTGTGCCTTCAAAAGCCAACAGTGTCTGATGAGAAGCCAGGAAAGGAAGGTGAGCCCCTCACCATGCCCCTTCTCTTCCCATCAGCCCCTCAATCAGTCACCTTGGCTGGGTGTCCTTTCTGGGCCACACCTTCTCCCCTGCGCCAAACAGCAGGGATGTGGAGAGCAGTTTCCTACTTGCCTCTCTGGGCAGAGGCCTCCACCAGAGCACCCACTCTCCTCCACTCCCCCAGCCTTGGAGTAAGCAAGGTCCCCCCAGGCCAGAGGGGTCTGAGGGCAGGGATGCTGTGGATGAGAGGTGAGGGCCCTGAGGGCTCCGCAGGGAGAACCCCAGCTGGGCTGGGAATTAGATGTTGAGATTGCAGTCTTGTCTCCCCGCTCTTACTCACCAAGAAGTCTGGGATAAGTCACTTCCTCCCCCAGGCTCGGCCTCCTGAATCCTGAGGGGGTTGGGCTACTTGGTGTCTCTTGCTGCTTTGAAAACCCACATCTGAATTTCCTCCTTCCTTCTGCTGACTTGTGCCCATGTCCGCCTGTCTCTGGTTCTTGTGGTGCCTGTGATATCTCCCCACCCCCAAACCTCTGGCTCCTTGCTCTGTAACTCAGCCTGTGCACCCGGTCTCGGTGTAGGTGTCCCGTATGAGATGTCTGCAGAACGAGAGTTACAGCATCTTGTCCCCGGCCAAAAGCGAGGAACTCGTGCTTCGGTGGAGCCAGGAGTTTAGCACCTTGACTCTAGGCCAAGCCGGATGAGCCGGAGTTTGTCCTGTCTCCACCCCAACCTGACCTTTCCACATGCTCCAATACTTTTAGACCCGATTTGTCATCAGTTTGCCTCCAGGCTGTCCCTTTTGGGTCTCTTACCTGGTCCCTACTCACATTTTCCTTGGGTTGGGTCAGCAGTCCCATAGAGGTCTGCTGTGGGAACTCGACCTGCTTTAAAAGATGTCTTTGTATAAAGTGTTTCTTTTCAACCTGCGTGGCCTATTTTGGTTATGATCCCATTCTCGGCACTGCCACAGTGCCCCATGGGAATCAGCCCTCCACCCCCCGGGGCTTACCGATCCATCTGCAGGCGAGATAATTTCGTGGGAATGAAATTATCAGGGAAGCAGCCATCTCTGGGAGAAGAAACCCTAAGAGATCAGGGATCAGGGAGTTAAACTGAAGAAGGCCACAGCTGCGGCTGAGGGGTCTTGTGGGCCAGGAAGGGTGTAGGTGTCTTCATCTCTGCAGCCCTGGGCCCCGGGAGCTCAGATGTGAGTGTAGAATTGTCCCTTTGGACAGTGAAGGCCAGAGCCTGACAGAGATCGTGCCCAGTGGCACCAACCCCAGGGAAAGAGGGCAGCACTTGCACTTTATCAAGAGGATGGAAACAGCTGGGGTCTAGAGCTCAGGAAATCCTAGATTTGACATCCAGAGATCTGAATGTTGAGGTGGTTGTGTCTTGACAACATACATTAAGATGTGACTTCAGCCAATGCCCTTAATAACTCGGGACCTCCCAGAGTGTATTCTAGGGACACATGTGTTTGGGAAACTGTATAATATTTCTCTCTTCTGTAGGTTTGTGGTGATTAACAGCATTAAAATAAAAAAAAAACTTACGGAAAAGTTAAAACATGCACAAAAAATAATATAATGCAACCCCATGTACCCTTCACCCAGCTTCAATTATTAACACATGGCCAGTCTTTTAATGGCATGTTCAAGGCTCCAAGAGGCGCTATAATAGAGAAATATGTTTTAGCTAACATGTTTCAAACTCCGTTAACCACAATATCTTTTTTTACTTACCACTCAAAAACTTGAACTTGCTCTTGTGTATTGAGCAAGGAAGACGAACCCAGACCTGTTGATACAGAAGACAGGGGGCTTGGTCCGAGGGTACGGAAAAGCAGGGCTGTCATCTGAGTTCTCTGCCCAGTCCCCTCAACCCTCAGCTCGCAACCTAGAAAAGAGACAGAAGCAAGAGGTAACTACTGTGATGGGGAGGCTGTGCACAACTCTGTACTGCGAGTGGGCCCGGCAGCAGCCCTGGCATGCAGAGGGGCCCTAGGCAGGGGGAGGTATAAAGCTAGGAGTGGCAAGAGCAAAATCACCTGCAGGGATCTAAAAGAGAGACACCTAAGGGGAACTGGTGAGGAAATGGAGAGGCTGGTGGGTTAGTCATCATCTCAGTGGGTGGGTGTGCCAGTCAGGGTTCCCGGAAACTGTAGGGAGTGTGTGAACAATGGGCGGGGGGAACCATTAGTGGGGACAGAGTCGGGGCTGGATTAAGTGCTATTATCTGCTGGGGTTTCTTCTCTGGTCAGTCTGTGAAGACCGCTGAGGGCAACTGCTTCCTCCTTTTTCTCTTTGCGCCTGTGGGGTTGGGTGAGTGCAAGGAGCTGGAATCTGCTGAGATCTGCCCAGGTGGGTGTGTCCCCACCCGCCCCAGGAGCAGGTCCTTCCAGCCCAGCCCAGAGCTGGCAGCAGAAGCCAGCTCGGGGCAGCGGCAGAGCTCAACGGGGAACACAGGTATGGGGGCACAAAGGGTGGCACCCCTCTTTTAGAAATGAGGGACATGGGTAGGGATGCAGGTGATGGTGGGCCATGGTCCCTGGAAAATCTTTTTGAATAGTGTAGAAAGCTAAAGGGGGCTGCCTCAGGCAGAAAGACTATCAGGCAGAGTTCACACCCTGGAATGCCCCTCTGAAGCTTGAAACCCCACAATGGGGCATCTCAGGAAGCCGTGTTCTCCCCTTCATTCTTTAGGCCCAGCTGTCATGCTGAATGAACCCTAGGCTTCCCAAGGCCACCGAGGAGGGTCCCATGGGGATGATTTCCAACCTTTTCCTACTCTCAGTTAACACTTAACCCCCCATACCCACTCACCTCCCAGGGCCAGCCCCTTTGTTGGATGACAGTGAACTTACCCGATCAAACGCCATGTACGGGCTCGCTGGCACAAATGTGTTCTGGTTACTGCTCCCAGCTTCCCAAAGGGTACTTTAATACGGTCTTTGAGAAACACTGACTTTACCTGTGTGTTAATCTGTGTAAGAGGATCAGACAGGATGATTTCTGATGTCCCTATAGCTCTGATAGAATGTGGTTCGTGGGTCACATGACGGGGATGACATTTCAGATATTGAGCACAGGTGGAGGAAATATTTGAGGATGGGCAAGGCCTTACGGTACCTTTGTATCACGCCAATGAGGGCAGCTGCCTATTACCTGTGTTTATGGGGGCCTCCCTGAAAGAAGGGGATTTCCTACCAGATTGTATCTCCAGTTCCTTTTGGCATGAGTGAAATTGTAGCCCTAACGGGAGATGGAGGCAAAGACTGAGGGGGAAACAGAAACTTATATCTCTAAGCCTCACTTCTTGGCCACTCAGAGACACTGGAGTCCAATTCTGTCTATGTCTGATGCTGTCAGCTCTCCCCACCCTACTACCCCCAGCGTACGCTTCAAAATGCAAGCCTTATGTGCCCAGGCCCATGGGGAAGGAGACAGTGAAAGGGTGAGGGCAGAAGTCAGCAGCACACACTCAACGCTGCCAGAGTTCAGGGTGAGACCAACAAGGTCAAAAGGCTGCAGGAGACCCTCCAAGGCAGGACTCAGCCAGGCCCTCAAGCAAGGTAAGAGGCATGCAGACCACTCAGAGCACAGGGCCAGGAC
Source organism: Mormoops blainvillei (assembly GCA_004026545.1). Lineage (NCBI taxonomy): Eukaryota > Metazoa > Chordata > Mammalia > Chiroptera > Mormoopidae > Mormoops > Mormoops blainvillei. The sequence goes on from PVJD01009881.1 coordinate 55,685, forward strand.
AACTCCGCCTGAGCGATTTCTCTTGATTGGGGTTTTATTTCCTGATTTCCCAGCTCTTAAGCACAGGGTGAAGGGAAATGTGCAGGTGGGGAAGTGTCATCGCCACATGGGGGAAACTAATTGAGCTGTAGGTCGCTTTTGCTTTCTGCCTTATCTCAGGGGGAAAAAAAAAAAAAGGGAGAGATGAGATCAGAATACCGAAGGTGGGAGAAGACATGGTTGGGGATTTTGGAAAGGCAGCAGGAGACAAGCTCAGGTAGAGGGTGGGGACTAGAGCAGGAATTTTGGCTGGAGCAAGCAGAGCAGGCCTGGATGATTTGGGACGACCCCCTGGGCTTGCACCAGAGAGACACCTCTCTTTGGAAAGAACATGGTCCCAAGGGCAGGACAAGGCCATCCACTCACCCTGGTGACCTCATACCATCTCCACACCACCACAGAGCCCCTCAGCCCCAGGACAAGCCGATGAGTGGGATTCACCTATATCCCCCAAATAGCTCTGGGATAGAGCTTTTCACAAAGCCTTTAGACTGTGTTAAGCTTCCCCCAGAGGCTCAGCACAGTTTGCATCTGTTTGAGGAGTCTGAATATACAGATATCAAGGGGTCTTTATAATTAAGCCCGTCTGTGGGCTCAGAGTACATCCTCCCACCACGGCCTGAGCACAGCAGCAGAGGGAGTGGGCTTAGTGAGCGACGCACATTAGAGCGCCCGCTGTGCAGCGGCGGGGCGCCCTGACTGGTGGGGGCTCCAGAATCTAAAATGAGGTTGACATTATTCTAGAGCTCATCTCCGGGGGCAAGGAGGGTGGGGATATCTGAGATTCCTTCTTTTCAAACTTCCGAAGGACGCGAATTACTAAAAAGAGGTGAAGAGACAGAGGCATTTAATGACCATGTTGGAGGGGAAAGGGGAGAAATTCCTGGAAAGGGTGGCAGAAGGAAAAGCTGGACAAAGAGGAGGCATTTTTCTCCCCTCCCTGCCCTCGCCATAGTCCCAAATCACCTATTTCTTTGTCTTCAGCTCCCATCTGCACTGTTGGTCAGATGCCAGAAGGGTGGGTACTGCTGGCAGGCTGTATGGAGCAGAGAGAGGGAATGATCATGATCTAGCCTTCTGCCCACTTTTACTCTCTCATTCTCACTTCCTGCCTGTGGCAGAAGATCGTCCTGTCCCTCCAGCTTATCTCAGCAAAGAACAGTGCCCAACCCAGCTCAGAGGGCAATGGGACAGGTCAGAGAGGCTCTAAGGACCCAAGGAGCCTAGGCCCGGAGGCTGAAGGACAGGGAGGCAGGGAGGAGGGAAGCGGCCACATGCACTCTGGTGTGAGTGATGTGGTGGGAGGTGATGTGGGATGGCGCGGCCCCTGGTGCCTCTGTGTGCTTGGTGCTCTCTTTGCCCTTGGGGCTGTAATCTGTTTGTGCCTATCATCGTGGGTATGTGCTCCTAGAGCTGCCTGACTGTACATCTATCTGTGTAAGGTCACGGTCCCTAAGGCTGGGGCTGTGTCTGCCCTTGCCCCCAAGGCCAGTTGTCCATGCCCCCATGCATACTTGTGTGTTAACAGGGTATGCAGCAACGTTGACTGACATGTTATTAGGGATCTCGTGTGCACATCCCATAGGGTACCTACCTATAACCCTGTGTGTCCTTGCATGGGCATGTATGTGGAGTTTGGTATGCTTTCGTTACCACCTCTGTGTGTGTCGAGGTGACTGAGCCTAAGCAGGACACCAAGTCATGTCCCTCCTTCTCCCTGGTGACACGAAACCCCAGTGTCTATTCTTTTCTGGGGTGTTTGCTGTTTCTTTACTTCCTACATTTCCCTCACAACCTGACCTCTTCCTCAAGGCAGGGTTGGGGAGAGGGCCAGGCTGTCCCTTCCCCACACCTAGAACCCTCCTCCTATTTCCTGTTTGCCTCCTTTTGGCAGCTTGTTCCCTCGTGCCATCTGGCCTGGCACTATGCCTATTCAACTCCACTGATGGAGCCTCAGGGAGCAGGCGAATGGGGTGGGGACCCGGGCAGGGGCCTGGCAGCTCTCGGCGCTCAGCTTGGGCTGTTCTGTGTAGTCTGTCAGAAAAGGATGACTTTTTGACAAATAGGCTCCGCTATAAAGAAAACCAAGGACTTTCTTTTGGAATGAGAGCACTACCATCTGCTTTATGAAAAGATTCCTAACTTTACCTTTAAGTAACAGCTCATGTAAAACATTTTGGTCTGTTTAACACTGTAACTTTGTCAATGGAAAGACTTGGAATTCTTGGAAAATAATTATTAATTCACTCATTCAATGTCTAGTATGTGCCTCCAAGTTGTAAAGTGTATTTATTTTCCAAGTATGGTTAAGAATGATAAAGTATTATTGTAATTACAGTGTGAACGGTTAATGAAATTTTAATGCAAGCTGTTTCCAAACAGGCGTTTTAAGGTACATGATCTTTTACTAAGTGAGTTATACATATGGACAAGATAGTCAGAAATGTGATAAGAAGTGGTTAGTTGTTTTCTAATATCACTTGCCCTGGGGGAAAGTTAATGGACTTATTGTGAGAATCTTATGGAGGGGCACATATGGCTAGGAAATGAGGCCTCCTACCAACAGATAGGTGTTATGCGAAGCAAATCCTCTAGCCCTTGTGAAGACTTCAGATGACTGCAACCACACGAGACTGTAACCTAGCAAAGTCGTTCCCAGAACCCTAACACTCAAATTGTGGAGATGCTTATTGTTTTAAGATGCTAAGTTTTGAGGTATTTTTATTCAGCAATATGTAACTAATACATATTTTAATCTTTGAGGCATAAAATGAACAGGTCAAAAAATTACCTGTTCTATAAAATATTGAAAAGCACCCTGGCCAAGTATAGCTCAGTTACAGCATTATCCTGATACTCCAAGGTAATGGGTTTGATCTCCAGTTATGGTAC
>PVJD01009882.1:0-58655 GCA_004026545.1 Mormoops blainvillei
GTGTGAACATGAATGATCCAATCCAGCATTATAAACTATTGTCCTTATATATTACACAAACTAATTCCTAACCATCTAAATACATTTCCTATATTTTTGATAGTATAAATACTGAATAGTAAATATTTCTGAATTGAGATTAATCTCCTCCCTATCTTTCTTTCAAGCTAGAGGTCATATTAAATTCAGATGCTGGTTACCAACCAAAAAATAACGGTGGGACTAGAAGAGGAGACTCAAAAATTAAGTTTTCTGTCACAAGGAAGGTATGGAAAGGAGAATTGGTAGCAAGGTTTCTTAAGGTTTGAGGGAGCCAAAGTTTTCTAAGATGCGTGAATCCTTTGTGACAGCCCCATTCCCACCTTTTCAAGACCATTTCATCTGAGAGAAGTGGCGAGGCTGGAAATCCAGTCAAACACCACAGCCCAGCAACCACCTGGACCCACCGCTGCATCTGGCTTCCACTAACGGCAGCCCCATGAACAGAAGCAGTGAGATGATTCCCAACGAACTAATAAAAAGGCCCTAATTTCAATGTCTTGCTTAAGGTCAGAATATGGAGAGGCCTTCTACTTGTAATTATCTAATGTCATAGAAAAGAAGCATCACAAATACTTTTGGAACTAGCATCTCTCATCACCTGTAGTTTGTGGTAAGAGCTATCCAGCCCCTTAATGCAAAGCGTGCTTATGACCTGCTACATCACAAGTGCACTTCCCTGGACAAAAGAAGACTCTAGGTTTGTCTTTTGATCTATCTCATCCAATAAGTCAGTCCTTAACATTCTGCTTCTCTACAGTCTGACGGTCATTCTCTAGTTCCAATTCCTATACAGGCTAGCTTTCTTGGTTGAAAGATGATAGCTCTCCCTTAGAATTAGAAGTTAAATAGTGAAAGAACACCAGGTGCCTTGCAGATTTAAAGAAAGGAACAGAACTAGGATGTGAGAAAGCAGAAATCATTTTAATGGATCAGACTGATAGGCAGAGAGCCAGAAATCTTTACGCTGCTGTTCAAGGATGACTCCGTTACAACTACTTCTGGCCCAGGAGCAATGTTTCATGTAGTTAACGGTGGGTACAATAAGGGCCTCCATCAATCAAAATGAATACTGACAGAAAGCAAGTATTCATTCAGATCACACACAAAGTGAAATATTGACCTTGCTCCTGTCCTCGGGTCTCCAGTCAAAACACAAAGCATGAAAAATCTGATTGCCTTAACTGAAGCCTTGTGACTGGTAGTTCACCAGAATACAGAAGAGAGTGAAAGTGTCAACCAAGAAAAGTGTGTTAAAGACAAAAACAGATTTCAATGCATATACTGAAAAAATATATATACAAACACACAGGTGTATATACATGCAGGGATATATATATATATATATTCAATATTAATTTTGACACTATGACTACAAGGTATTACACATAAGTCTGGGGAACACATATATTTCATTGAATATATTATGGATGGAAAACTCTCCATAGAAGCACACATAGAGCTTAATCTCCTTCCACTGACTGGACAATACAGTGTTGAATAATCACAACTTAATGTGTCTGCCTGGCAGGACACTGAAGTCCTCCTTGTCATAATTAAAACAATGCTGTAATAAATGTTATTTACATCTACCTATTTATTCCAATGGAATAAAATTCCTAGATCTAGAATTACTGTTTCAAAAGAAATGCACATTTATAATGTTGGAAGGTCATGTCATACTGTGTTCCAAAACAATATGAGAAAAATGTACGCAGCTAATGATGAACAAGTGCCTGCCTTCCCACACTAATACCAGTCTGGGATATTATCCAGATTTTAAACTTTGATCCATCTGAGAGGCAAGAAAATTTGTTTTAATTTGTAATTTTCTGGTTAGTGAGGTTAAGAAGGTCCCAAATTTTCTTTGTTCATTTGAATTAGTTTGTGACAGCCCTGCTGGTATGCACTATCAATTTCCGCCACCCACCACTGATCTGTATGTGTAATAGCACTTTGTTCCTAAATGATACCGCTTTTTTAAAAAAATGCAAGCTGTATGTATTTCTTGTCAAATGACTTTTACATCTTTTTGGTGCCTTTACAGTGCCAAAGTTTTAACTCTTTATATAGGCCAGGTTATCTTCTTCCTTATGTTTTCTAGGATTCCATGTCCTACTTAGAAAATGCATCTGTATTATGTACAATTGTATTATATTTCCCTGGAAAGTGTAAATTTTTTTTTTGAGGGTAGATAATGTACTGTCAAAACATCATCCCCCACTCCCAATTTTTCTTTAAAAAAGTCTTTTTATATACCAAATTCTTGCATGTAAAGAAACTTATTTGTAAAATATCTGGCTACGATCTACAAATTATCTTTCCTTGTGTGTTAAAAAAAAAACCTGTCAAAGTAAAGATATCCTACTGGGACTTTTGTGAAAAACAATTTATGAATATTTTAGCAATACTGAGTATTTCATCTAGAAAAATATTATCTCTTTTTACTGACATATTTTCTATTGTTCAACATGGTTTAAGTTTCCTCTCACCTCTATAAATCGCTCGACAGTTTTTCTTGTTGATGTGAGAGTCGTATTTTCCTTGAGGAAGGAATTAGAACCTTTTGCATATTACTTCTCTGTGACAGAGCAAGAAAGGGTAAACTTTTTCTGTAAAAAGACAGCACTATTTGAGGTTGTACAGGCCATATTGCCTGTGCTACAGGTACTCAACTCTGAGCTTGCAGAGTGAAAGCAGCCAGAGGCAGTATATAAAAGAAATGAAGGTGGCTGTGACCCAATAAAACTTTATTTACATACATTAAAATTTAAATTTCATATAATATTCACGGTGTCATAAAATGTTATTCTCTTCACTTGTTCAACCACTTAAACATGTTTAAACAATTCAGATCATGGGCCATACGAAAACAGTCAGTGAGACTTCGCCCATGAGTCAGCTTGCAGACCCCTACTCTTGATGACGGTTAACGGTACTCAGGTTAGCGGTACTTTAAGAATTTAACAATCCATTTATGAGTCCAGATAACTTTAAATAGATTAAATCCTGCCACATTTTCTAAATCTTGAGTAACATGTCTGTAGTTTTAACTATTCACATGAAGCTCGCATTTTTCTGTTCCAACAGTCATCCACATTCTCTATGCACTTTCTAAAACTGTTGTCAGAGGTAAAGTTTAGTTTCCTTACCAAGTGCACATTACATTTATGTGCATAACTTGGAAAACCACGACACTAACTCAACATTATGGAATCAAATTTTAAACCAACAGAGGCACAGTATCATTGACAACCCAGAACTCTAGTTCCTGGCCTGTTCTATGCATCATTTTTATTCAGAGGTAACTATGGTAATGCTTCAATGTCCCAAAATAATGTTTTTAAAAGAGCTAAAATTACTCAACACTTAGGATGAACAAGGCACTGCTTTAGGAGCATCTTAGGCATTAACCTGTTTAAAGGATCTAAATGCACGCTTTCACATGAAAAGTCAGGGAATTACATTTATGCCTAAATCAATCTGACTGCTACATGGAAAACAAACACGTAGAGGACAAACACAAAAGAGCAGAGACCAGTTCTTAAACCATTAGTGCAGTCTAGCTGAAATAATGACACTGAGACTATGGAGATGGGAAGGAGGATGGGTTCCAGAGATATTTGGGAAAGAGATCCATAGGACTTGACGTGGAAGGTAAAGAGGGGCGAGCTGATGACTCTCCAGCATGAATTCTCGGAGGAGCAAAGTGTGTGCTCTGCCTGAAGACTTTTCTGCTTTTCTTATGGTTATAGGACCTCTCTCCAGTATGGACTCTTTTATGTTGATTAAGGTGCCCAATTTGGATGAAGGTTTTCCTACATTCCTTGCATTCATATGGTTTCTTTCCAGAATGAATTCTCTGATGTACACTAAGGGACTGACGATGGCTAAAGGCTTTCCCACATGCACTACACTCATAAGGTTTCTCTCCAGTGTGACTTCTGCGATGACAAATAAGGGATGACTTTGTCTTAAATGCCTTTCCACATTCAATACATTCGTAAGGCCGTTGGCCTGTGTGAAGTCGCTGATGTTGAGTACAGGATGAGTTATCACCAAAGGCCTTCCCACACTCAATACATTTATAGGGCTTCTCTCCAGTATGAACTCTCTGATGTTGAATGAGGTGTGTGGTCTGGCTGAAGGCTTTTCCACACTCCTTACACTCATATGGTTTTTCCCCCGTGTGAGTTTTCTGATGTTGTGCAAGGTGAGCCTTTTGGGTAAAGGCTTTACTACAAACCTTGCATTCATAGGGCTTCTCTCCAGTATGAATTCTCTGGTGAGTGGCCAGCTGGGAACTGATGCTGAAGGATTTGCCACATTCCCCACATTCAAAGGGTTTCTCTCCAGTGTGAATTCTCAAATGACTGGCAAGGTGTATATTTTGCCTAAAAGCTTTCCCGCATTCCTTGCACTTAAAAGGCTTCTCTCCAGAATGTACTCTTTGATGTTGAGTGAGGGATGCGTGATGACTGAAGGCTTTTCTACAAACATCACATTCATATGGTTTCTCTCCAGTATGAATCCTTTGATGAACAGTAAGGGATGAGCCATACCTAAAGGATTTGTCACACACATCACATTTGTAGGGTTTCTCTCCAGTATGAATTCTCCTATGTTGATTAAGTCCTATGTGATCACTGAAGGCTTTCCCACAGTTGACGCATTCAAAGGGTTTCTCTCCAGTGTGATAATATCTCCAGTGACGAATAAGGGATGTGTTTTGTATGAAGGCTTTCCCACATTCAACACATTCATAGGGTTTCTTGCCAGTGTGACATCTCTGATGTCGGGCAAAGGAGGAACCATCGCTGAAGGCCTTTCCACACTCATTACATTTATAGGGTTTCTCTCCAGTATGAATTCTCTGATGAACAGTAAGAGATGAGCTCTGGGTGAAAGTTTTCTTACATTCATTACATTTGAAAAGTTTTTTGCCTGCACAGATTCCTGTAGGTTTTGTTATAACTGTATTTTGGGGGAAAGTTTTCTTAACTGAATCATGATGCTGAACTCTCTCTTCTGAAATGTCCAAAGGGAACCATCTTCCAGATTTGGCATACGTATGCACTCTTTCTTTAGAGAGGGTTTTGTTATCAGTGATTGTCTCTTCCCTGAATTGTGTCTCCTGACCTACCAGCTTCCTTTCAAACATACCCTCAGAATCCCAATTTTCTCTGAAAGTGGAACACTCCGCATTAGTGCTTAAAGTTCTGTCTGTTACCACTTCAGCAAATAAATCCTGCTTTGGGAATAATTCCTGCGTCTCATGTACAGATTGCTGGCCTGAAACATATCAAGAAAACAAATATTTCCTTTATCATATACTAGAAAAATATATGCTAAAAGGAAAATTGTACATGAATTCACTAAATGGTGAATTAAACCACATAAATTATGCATTTCTAAAAGCTATTGCATTTAAACATGCAGCTTATGATGTATGTAAAAGAGACCCTACACTGAATTCATACTAGAATCTTAGAAGACATGGGTAGAAAAAAATATACATGTAGAATTGGTTACATATCAGAAGAGTAAGGGCTTGAAAAAACATTCTGTAATCGCACCGCCTAAAATTATGCAATGACATGCACTGATTTTAACTTCTCTCTCCCTCTGCCCCCCTGCTCTGGGTGCTAGGGCAGTCATCGCATCGCAAAAGTTGTTCCAAGAAACATGCCAAAGCACAAGAGGCTGTGTTTGATAACATTCACGGGGAGTATCTGAAAGCCCGATTATTCTCCTCCAACCAGAAACTCATGTTCTGTGAACCATATTTTATTTGAGTAATTTCAACAAAGCTACATTGCCAATTGATGGTCACAGCTCAGTGGTCCCATAAAAGCATTTTTACGTTTGTTTACCTGCCTGTGTCCACAGCCTGACAAAATCTTCACTTCTTTCCTGGCCAATTATTGAGGATATGGTCTTGTAATTTAATTTCTCATTTTAAAGAGACTTTATAGTAATGGTGACACTTACTGTTATATTTAATTATGTTCAGATATACTACTGAAAAAAGTATACATCTTATCTCAGACTTGGAGCCTACAGGGAGGAGTGAATATGTCTGCAATTCTTTTACCAAAATCAGTTAGCATATACCAAAAACTGTTCATATGTAATTATATCTTAATAATTATACATAGATGAAATTGGTATTGGGGAGATGATGCAGAGAGACAAATGTCTGGAAAAAGCTGAAGATGGTAAAAAAGGAAGAAGAAGAGTCTTTTTATAAAGGACAAATAAACACTGAAAACTTTCCTTCTTAGATCAAAGCAAGGCAAGGATGCCTGCTTTGACAACTTCTATTCAACACAGGTCTGGATGTTCTCAGCCAGAACAATTAGAAAAAGAAATAAAAGGCATCTACATTTGCAGGTGACATCATTTCATATATAGAAACCCAAAAGAATTCACAAGCTAAGTATCAGAGCTAAAAAGTTAATTCATCAAAATTGGAGGATACAAGAGCAACACACAAAAATCACCGCATTGTACACACTAACAATGAACAATCCAAAAAGGAAATTATGAAAACAATTCCATAAAAAAAGCATTAAAAGAAAATGTTTAGGAATAAATTCACCCAAGGAGGTGCTAGATTGATGCTGAAAACTATCAAACATTGCTGAATAAATTTAAGAAGACCTAAATAAATGGAAAGATATCCTGTGTTCATGGATAGGAAGACAATGTGCTCAGAATTAGAAAAAAAGCAAGAGAAGAATTAAACAAATAACAGAAAGAAGACCAAACAAATTTGTTATGTGGTATCAATGGGAATAATGTATCTATTAGTAAAAAGAAAAACTATGAGTGGAAGAAGTCAATAAAGTAAATGCTTCTATTAATGAAGATACCACCCAGTTTAAACTACCGCATGGCAAGAAATATCATGCAAACTTACAGACCACATAAAACTAAGAAAAATTGTATCACCTTCATAAAACAGTTCTTATATTCTATCATATAAAGGCAAAAAAATGGGACCCAATAGAAATGTGGGTGATGAGTATAAATACATATAATATGAATTCTAACTGGATTTAAATGTATACACTCTAAACACGACGAATTTCTAAGAAATAAATATTAAATAAGAATTGATTTTCACCCAATTTCTTGGCAAAAATTTTAAAAACAACCGACCAAATACTATTGGCAAAGATGTCTAGAAACGGGTTTCTCATATATTGTTCACCAACAGTATAGCACTGTATCCATGAAACTTTAAAAATATGTATATTTTGATCATGCAAAGACATCTGTAAAAACTGGACTGCTTTTACTATAGGTAGAAACTAAATGTTCAAATGTCCTCAAGAGTGTTAGTCAGTTAAGTGAATTATGGTGTATCTATATATTATAACACTGGGCAGCCAGGAAAAAAAAACAACTATGTATCAAGTTTCTAAGTACAAAAATAAAAGAAATCGCAAAAGAAGTAATATATGAGACTATATAAAGCTTTTCAAAGTTTCACAAATCACATTTTATAAGATCTAATTAAAACAAAAACTCTCATTACCATATGTAAAAAATAGTTTGAGACAATACATCAAAGAATTAGTATGTTTATATAAAAAAGTCACTGGGACTGCCCTGGCTGGTGTGGCTCAGTGGACTGAATGTTGGCCTATGAGCTGACAGGTCGCTGGTTCGATTCCCAGTAGGGGCACCCAGGCAGGGCACATGCCTGGGTCGCGGGCCAGGTCTCCAGCTGGGGGCGTGCGAGAGGCAACTGATCGACGCTTTTCTCTTTCTTCCTTTTCCTTTCTAAAAATAAATAAAATCTTAAAAAAAAAGTCAATGGGACTTAGAGCTTTTATAACATGAATAGAAAAATACGTATAAATGAGAAAGATTTATACAAGGATAAGGAAAATATCCAAGTTTAGAGAAAGTAGTCAACTTCTTTCACAATTAAAAAAAATCCAACTTCAGGCTATAATCTTTCTCCAAACAATAAGCATTAAAAAAAAATTTTTTTTTAAATCCTTATCTGAGGACATTCTTTTATTTTTTTTAGAGAGAGAAAAAGGAAGAGAGGGAGAAACATCAATTGGTGGCCTTCTCGCACATGCCTCAGTTGGGGATCAAACCTGTAACCTGGGTATGTGCCCTAAGTGGGAATCAAACCAGCGACCGTTTGATTGACAGGACAACACTCCACACAACTAAGCCACACTGGCCAGGGCAATAAGCAAATTTTTTCATCAAAATACCCAGTGCCCTGAGGAAACAATTAAATCCATCCTTCTAGTCACCACTAGAGTTGCCGAATGCAAAGCAAACTTTCAGAGCCTAGCATGTGGTCAGACGCAGGGATACGGCAATCTCTAAAACAGTTTTCACCTCCATAAAGATTCCTGCTGCACGTACATTTTTCATACCAATAAATGTGAAGTAACCTAATTAAATATGTACAACTCGGAAGGTATGCGAAAAACATCTGTATGCACGAGTGAATATACGCTGTAATTCCTACTATGTTCAAAACATGTGTTCATCATGACTTGAAAGGGGTCAAAATTGCCCTGTTAACATATTGTTTACAGGTCATCCACGCAGGTGATAGGATTACATTTTCTACAAACTTATTTTTTTTTTAAAGAAATGTCTTTTCCTTCCCTCGTGTGTCAAATGAGAAAGACCCTCCCCTGCTGCTTTCCTGCCGTCCAACTTCCACTTACCCTGTCTGACAACAAGGTTGTTCCTGGGATCCTCTCCTCTGCCCCTGCAGCACCTCACTGGAATTTCTGCCAAGCCTACCTCATGCCCGTTACCCAAGAACGTCTTACCCCATCTCCTCCCCACGTTCGAGTAATGGTCTGAGGAACGTGTGTCAATTCCCTCTCTCCAACCACCTGCCAGTGCAAGCAGCATGGCCAACCTGCGGTTCTTAGAGGAATGAAGGCATGAAGTGAACACGCCTTTGACCGCGCGGGAGTAGACCTTTGGAAGACAGCCCGAACGCACATCGGGTCAGGAAAGGTCGCATCGGGTCAGGAAAGTCACTGAAGGAACCGAGTGGCTGATGCCTGTCTGAGTGGCTGGGAATAAGAGGAATACTACCCGGCAGGAGTGCCGGCCCAGAGAAGGAGGAGGAAGGAGAATAATTTTCTAGGGGCAGACTTCATTTTCTCCAGAGCCCAAGAGGACGGGGTAAGGTTTTTCTCCCGCACGTCAGCGAGGACTCAGCCCCGGGGAACCTGCATCTCAGCTGCATCCCCACGCCCGGCCTCCCGCACTCACCTGAGAGCAGGTCGCCTGTCAGCTCTCTCTTCACCAGCCAGGGCTCCTTCCCTTGGTCCCGTACAGACAGCACATCTGGCCTGGAAACACAGCGTCCTGCATGTGGGGCAAGACAGGGGGTCTGCTCGTGCTCCCGGCATTCCGGAGAACCGGTCCCCGGGCTTTGAGAGAAAGGGTTATCACAGGAAGAAGCAGAAAAGAAAGCAAGAAGTGCCTGACAGAGCAGGGACAGGGCTTCGGCACAGTGAAGACACCAACATTCAGTTCTACAAGGGCCAAACTCTTGCCTGAGAAACCTAGAGAAGAAACTCAGGCCAACCCTTCAGAAGACCCAGCACGCACACACACAACTCAGGCCCGAGGAAGGAAAGATCTGGGGGAAGGGCCGCCTCACCTACTGCGTCCAGGTCGGGGTTCTCCCACATCACGTTCTTAGAGAGCCTCTCCCGAGCGGGGTCCAGCTGCTGGGAGATGTCGGCGGCCACGTCTGCAATGGTCAGCAAGCCCTGAAATGGCACAAACACACTTTCTTACCAAACCACACTTGTGAACCTGCAATGGCTCTGGAAGGGCGGGCTGTGTCCGAACACTGTGAGAATTCTCGGTTCCAAGTGATCTGGGTCACATGATGATTGTGTCTTGTCATGGCACGTAAGTTTTGGGGGAAAGAAAGGAAAACAGGAGAACCTGTTTCTGCCTTGGAGAATTTATCATTCTGTAGAGGACAATGAGCTTACACAGTATGAATTTTCTCATGCGGACTGACAGCTTCCCAACATTCGATACTCATTATTGGGTAAGTCTGCAGGCTTCTCCGCTCGCACGGAATCTCTGATGAAAGGAGGCGTTACGGCCCTGCTCAAGGTTCCCTCGTGTTCATTACATGTCCGATGCTTCTGATCTCAGCAGGCTCGTTACGAATGGATCCCCCCTGCTTTTCCCACGAGCCTCATGACCGCGTGCTCCTCCTCGTTGGTGCCGGCCTGTCTGCACGGAGCACTGCACTCAGAGGGAGGGCATGGTCTCTGTCCTGGGCCAAGTTTCTTAATTCAGGACGCTATCTTCTTGGTTTAACTTCTGCCCACTCTGTGCCACTGAAACAAGGAACTGTTCATGGGGGCCCTCTCCTCTGCCTCTCCAACGCTCTGCGGCAAATTTTGCAAACTCCAACGCATGCAAGTTACCTGGGAACATCCCCACTCCCCTCCACCCATGGCCTGACTTACCGGCTGCCTCTCGAACAGAGCCTCGTAATCCCAGCGGTCCCCTAATACGGAGCACTGCGTACGGCAGCCTGCGAGTCTCTCCATCAGCACTGCCTCAGTCCACGGGGCTTCACACACATCCCCCTCTGCAGGTGATTCCGGGGCCTCCAGCACAGCCTGCCAGTCTGAAAGACCGCGAGACAGTACACATCGCTTTCACTATGGATTGGCATGAAGGTGTCCCACATGTAACCAGATGAACTAAAATCCTCAGGAGAACACATCATTTTGAAAGCATTTCCCTGACTAACCAGACTTACATTCCCCAATCTGTGCGGCTTTCACCCTAAATGATGTGCGAGCTTTGTTACCAAAATGCTGACCAAGCAGGGCACGTTATGCTGTTAGAAAGAGGCCGAAGAAAGAAGTCGAAGATCAGATGAGAGAGCTCACACAGATTTACATCTAAGATAAAAATGTGGCAAATACAGACAAACAGGGAGGGGAGGCCACAGAAGGAAATGTTATATAATCTTGATGTGAGCTTATTCAGTAGAAGGCACTTTGACACCTTCTCCGTTTTATCCAGCAAAAATTTCTTCTCTGGCTCAATATACCTCCTTTTTTATTAGTAATAAAAATGTCATTAAATATGAAAGTTAAATGGAAAACTTTCACAAAAACACCCCTGCAGTTCTGTGCCTCCTGACGACGTGCCTAAGCCATCATCACTTGTTACTGTCAGCACCCGTCCTGTCAATACCACAGTCCCTCTGAAGCAGGTTTTGAACAAAGGAGTCACAAAATTCTCCAGCCTTTGGGAATCCTCGCCATTTCCTGTTATTGCAACCTCCAACAGATCTGCAATTCTGATACCTTGTCTTTCTTGACTGATTTGTTGTTCCCGAAATAACACTGTGGTTGACTGACGTCTCTGAATTCCCTAGTGGTACAAACAGCATCACAGCATCAGTAAGAGCAGCCCAGCAAGGCAGAATCACATTCCTTTCTTCTAAGAGCGATCACCCAGCTTCGTGCTACCTGTCTGCACCAGGCAGTCGAAGTAAACCCCAAATCAGTCGCGGCCAAGCCCAAACTCATCTCCTAACCTAATTTTAATGGTCCTGCTAAAGGCTCCAACCTTGTTTTCCTGGCCTGAAACTAAGAATGCGTTTCTTCTTCCTCTTAGTCTCTCTTGCACTTGTCAGATGTAGGACCGCGGTTTCTACTCCACTGGTCATACGGGTGTGCACTCTCTCCTGGGAGGTGGCTGATTCTTATCAGCAGACACACAGCCAGCACCTGACCGCTGTGCTCAAAGCTGACACTCAGGAAGAACTGGTTTTAAAAAGTCCATAAATCAGTCATTTCACCAAAAAGAAATGAGATAGTAAAAACAACATCTGAGTCAGCCAAAGATCTCTGAATGAAAGGCGATGACTATGTAAGTCTGAATGCCGAAGGGTCTGAGGGGGCTGGGGAAAAAACAGACCCGGAGTCTAGGAATAAAGTTATGTTTACAGGAACGGGGCAACACTGAGGTAAAACTCTGGGCAGTCCGCTCTCAGGAGGACTTAATTTGCTTTCAGGCCCAGAGCTCGGAAGAGCCTGCTGATGACCCCACACGTCTGTGGTTGCTGAGATGTGACCCGCAGTGGCTCCCCGACCTGGGTCCCCCACACTCACCTGGGCACCGGCCTCTGGTCAACTTTCTCTTGGCCATCCAGGGCTCTTCCCTTTGTTCTAATGAGGAGATCATGTCGGGCTTAGAGAAACAAAGTCCTAAATCCATAAAAAGAAACAGGAGGTGGTTGGGCTGTGGGTCTGTGATGGGAAGGGACCAGGTGGTCAAGGAGTTAACACTTCTGAGTTAGGGGAGCGGAGGGGGAAGGCGTGAGAGAGGGCGGGAGCTCCCTTACCCAGTGACACCAGGTTTCTGTAGTTCTCCAACATCACATCTCTGTACAGGGCTCTCTGGGCACAGGTCAGCCGCTCCCACTCCTCCTGGGAGAAATCTACAGCCACGTCCCCAAACGTCACCAAGCTCTGCAAGGACAAAACAATGTTCTTGCTCAACTAGTGCTCTTGCCCCTCACAGCTGGGGGCTGCTATGGACTAAGCTGTGTCCCCCAATTTGTATATTGAAGTGCTAACCCTCAGTAACACCAGGAATGAGGGACCGGAGAGATGACCACGTGAGAGACAGCAAGAGGGGGCCGTCTGCACGCCGAGCAAGGAGCCCTCAGGAGAAACCAACCCTGCCGGCAGCTTGATCTTGAACTTTTAGCCGCCAGAACTGCAAGAAAAGAAACCTCTGTTGTTCGGGTTCCCCCAGTCTGTGGCATTTCGTCACGGAAGCCCTCCCAAACCGACACAGGGATCTAAGAACTGCCTTCTCTTCATTTTGGGTAAGAGGATACCCATGTAAGGAATAATATCTGGTGACTCGGAAATCTAGTTTAATGTCATAAACTCCAGAGAAAGGAGAAAGCTATAGAGACAGCCCCTGCCCAGGGGCACTGGCACACCCGTGTGGGCTAACAGAGGGGCACACGGGAAACAGTTCTGACATCAACTCAAACAGTAAATCATAAAGGTAAACTGTTCCATGCACAACAGGGGCAGAGCATTTTCCACAGAAGCGTCCTCGAGGGGCCTGGGGTGACAGGACCACGTCCTGAGCCCTGAGCCGAAGACGCACTCGTGCGCCTACCTGAGCAAGCTGGTCTGAAACAAATGCAGGGGGGCTCACAGAGCACGTGGCCACAGAGCATGAGGGACAGATCTGCAGGCCGAACAACTGATGGGAGTGTGCATCCCATAAGACAGACCCCACGGCAGCTCTGCGGCTGTTCATGTCGATCTGCTGCTCACCCACATGTCACACCAGCAATTTGCTAAATGTCTTCAATTTTGAAAACTGTGCAAAGTTTATCAGTGGAAATCTTCAAGTATCCTGGAACTCTAACATTTCAATGTGCAGTGAAATAGGCCAGACACAAAAAGACAAACATTGCATGATTTCACTCAGATGTGGACAACAAAATAGTCCAGCTCACAGAAGAGAGGACAACGGTGGCTGCCAGAGGCCAAGGGGAGGAGAAGCTGGGAGCTGATAGTCAGAGGGGACGAACTTCCAGGCACGCAGGGTGAGTGAGCCCCAGAGACCCCCTACACAGCACAGTGCTCACAGCTAACAACAGTGTACTGCAAAAGAGCAGGTCTCTCGTTTAAGGTTCTTACAAGCAAAAATAACATTACGCTGCCCTGGCTTGTGTGGCTCAGTGGATTGAGCACCGGCCCGTGAACCAATGGGTCACTGGTTCGATTCCCAGTCAGGGCACATGCCTGGGTTGCGAGCCAGGCCCCTGGTGGGGGGTGTGCGAGAGGTAACCACAAATCAATGTTTCTCTCCCTCTTTCTCCTTTCCTTCAATCATAACTCAAGAAGGTGGTTTAATAACAAAAAAAGGCCATTTTAATGCAACTATTTTAAACTGTGTCTATTTCAAAGACACGGGTGCTCAGACACATGCTGCTGTTCCACGTCGGTGATCCAATGACAGCGGACACAGTCACGGGCTCCAGTCTTACGGTTCTAACTGCTCCTGGGCTGGCAAGTCTCACACTTTCTTTTTTCAAATACTCACCTGTTTTTCAGACATCCTTTACTGATTACATTTTAAAAATCTGTACAATATGTTTACAGTATCTTTACAGTAACTCTGTGAGTCCGCTGATGCAAAAGAAAAGGACGCCCATTTCTCTAGCATTTGTTACCACGTTGTCTTGGGCAAGAAAACTGAAATGTGTGGGCTTCTAAATTGAAGAAGCTACCATTTTCTTAGACTTTTCAACAGGATTCTTATGGGTTTGATGATTTTTCCTTAATAGGAAAGGACCGCTCTCTACTCTCTAATCCCACATGGGCTCACGAGGGACCCAACATTCACACTGTGTGTCCCTTTTCATGCTGTCTGTCCATGCACACAACCAATGCCTTGTGCTTGCCAATACCTTTTACTGTAAATAACAATCATAGCTCACAGTACTTACAATATTCCAGACACACTTCCTGATACTGACACATAAGCTATCTCATCCCACAGCAACCCCAACGGCCAGTGTGATTCCTGTCCCCACGCTAGAGGTGAGGAAGCGGGGCTGTGACTGGCCCGGGATCGCAGTCCCTTGCAGAGCCAGGACCTGCGCCTGGCGGTCTGGCTCCACAGTCCACGCTCTTACTCTCCACATCGCAGCCACTGAAGCCCTTCTGTAAAGGGTTTTGGGGGCCACAGAGCCTATCACAACCACTCCACTCTGCCCCAAAAGCAGAAGTGCAGACGTGGACAAGGAGAGGGCTGTGCTCCAAGCAGCCTCTTTGTGTGCACCAAAGTGTGAGGCTCAATGACCCTCACATGTCAGAAAATACCGTTCTTCCTTCGATGATTTTCAGCCACTGAAAATGGAAAAATCACCCGCAGCTCGTGAGTTGTGTATACAAAAAGAACTGGGGGCCGGACGCGGCCCACTGGTCGGCTTGACCACCTGTCCCATGTTATATATATTGTGTGGTTAATGAATGTCATCAAAGGGCATGCCTGTAAATTTCTAAAGCAAATCATAATTGTGTGACACGCCGACCACTTACACAGAGTTCTTACTGCGTGCCGACACCTTACACGTATCAACTTAAGTAACCCTGACGAGAGCCGGGAGGCCTGTGCTGCCTTTCTCATCATTTTTACAGATGAAGGAATGTGGTCGTTTAAGTTGCCATACGGATGTACAGAGACTACAGCCTACAGTTAGCGTCTGAACCAGGGCAGCCTGGCTCCCCGGTCCACGCCTGTGACCAATATGTGACTCTGCCTCTATTACAGGCTCCATGGTGACAACAGTAATAATGCCTGATGCCCATTCACTCTGACGGAGAAACAAGGTCCGCTAGACAACAAGGCCTCCAGATGAAACAAACTTTCTCTACCTGACAATGGATCAACTCGCTTCATTCAGGAGATGCAAAACACTCTCAAGTATGCAAGTCTTGTTCTCATTCCTGTCACTACCACAGAGGTGTGAAGCTTCCTAGGTGGGTTTCACAGTGTCCTACCATCCCAGAGGAAACACGCATGCACAGAACCTGCTCCAGGTGTCAGAATTTGATTAGGTGCCTTAACTTGTAATCTAAATAAAGATGAGAAAGAGGCACTGAAAACAAACAAAATGCAAAAGCAACTCTATCCTTACAGAAAAAGTATTTTGCATTAATGTTTAACAAGAAGAAATGAGCCTTGGTTGGTTTGGCTCAGTGGACTGCGAGCCGGCCTGCAAAACTTAAAGTCGCCAGTTCAATTCTGGGTCAGGGTACATGCCTGGGTTGCGGGCCAGGTCCCCAGTTGGGGGCGTGCGAGAGGCAACCAATCGATATATTGCTCACACATGGATGTTTTCTCTCCCTCTTTTCCTCCCTTCCCCCCTCTCTAAAAATAAACTCTTTAAATAGATAAGTACATAAAATAAATAAAATCTTTAATAAAAAAAAAAACATGGCTCAAAATTGTCTTACAGTAAACACTCCCTAATCTATCCCCACGGTACAGCCTGTCTCACAGGACCGGTCTAAGTACTTGTAATCTGGAACCTTTCTGCTTCCACATTTTCTCCCACAAGGCTGTGCGCTACTTCAGAGAAGGGTCTGGGGCTCGGCCACCTGTTTCTCCAGGGGCTGGCACAGAGTAGACACCAAACAAATCAGCCACAGCACAGGGAGCAGTCATGTTTCCCCCGAGGAGTACCTTTCTGCTTCGTCAGAGTCCCTCGAAGCAAAGTGGCACAGGGAGGGCCTGAGTGACTTGGCCTATGAAGAAGGAACACTGAATGGGATCGAGAGGAAGCGAGGAGGGACGACCTGGGCTGCCCTACAGCCCATCACTCACCGGAACAGGGGGGAACGGGAACGAGGTCCCAGAACACAGCTCTTAAACCGAAAACTTTTGGCGGCCTTCTGTTCACTGCGGCGCTATTTACAACAGCCGAAATCTGGAAGCGACCCAAGTGCCCGTCAACAGACGAGCTGGTAAAAAAATCTGCAGTACATTTACACAGTGGAATATTACTCAGTCATAAAAATAATGTAATCTTACCATTTCTGATAACATGGATGGATCTAGAAAGTGTGGTGCTAAGTGAAATCTAAAGAACATAATAAACAAATAAACAGAAACAGACTCACGGACAGAACAGACTGATGGCTGCCAGAGCGGGGGCAGGTTGGGGGGCAGAGTGAAAAGATGAAGGGACTGTGCCCTGGCCAGGTGGCTCAGCTGGTTGGAGCAGACTTCCATACACCAAAACGTTGCGGGTTTGATCCCCGGTCAAAGCACATGCCTAGGTTTCAGGTTTGAACCCCCATTGGGGCTTCCACGTAGGGGAGGCAACCCATCAATGTTTCTCTCTCACATCAATGTTTCTCTCTGTCTCTCTCTCTATCCCTTCCCTTCTCTCTCTCTCAAAAAAAAGTCAATAAACATATCCTTGGGTGAGGATTTAAAAAAAAAGGTGAAGGGATTGAGAATTACAGACTGGCAGTTACAATATTATTACAAGGATGTACAGTACAGCATAGGGAATACGACCAATAACGCTGTAACAACTATGGATGGTATCAGGTGGATACCTGAAAAATTGAGGATACCACTTAACAAACTATGCAAATGTCCAACCACTATGCTGTACACCTGAAACTAATATAATACAGTATGTCAACTGTAATTGGAAAAAAAATTAGAAACCTGAAAAAATTTAAAAAGTATTTTTCTTTTTAAAATTTTATTTATTTTATCTTTAGACAGAGGAGAAGGAAGGGAAACATCAATGTGCGGTTGCCTCTCGCGGGTGCCCTACTGGGGACCTGGTCCGCAACCCAGGCATGTGCCCTGACTGGGAATCAAACCAGCGACCCTTTGGTGCGCAGGCGGACGCTCAATCCCCTGAGCTACACCAGCCAGGGCATAAAAGCAACCTGAAAAAAAATTTAAAGTAAATAAGTATGACGTAGTCCGGAAAAGCAAGGCTGCATTTCAGAGAGGAGACAGGAAACGTGAACTCACCTGGGACGCGGCCCCAGGTTCATTTCCTGTCGCTGCTGACTCCTGCTTGTGCCTCCTGCGCTGGCGAAGGGCGGCATCCCTGGAAGGCACAGCTGCGGGACAGGGACAGAAAGGGGTGGTCAGGTCTATCTACCCCCCGCGTCCTGACTCACCAGCCTGGAGACGCTGCTTTCCTGCTGAGTCTTCCACCAGCCATGACCACAAAGGGCTCCCGCAGGTGGAGAACCCAACACTCCGGCACCAGCAGGGTGAGGCCAGGTGTGAAGGAGCAGCTCGGACTCGGCCCTGCTCCCCCCTCGGGCGGCCACTGGGAGGGGCGGGGTGTCGCGTCTCCGGGACCATGGAAACGGGAGCGTCGGTCAGGTGACCCTGGGCCAGTCCAGGTCGCTCCCTGCACCGCGACCGTGATGCTCTGATTCGCGTTCAACGCCCAGACTTTGGGTCCCTCGCCCTGAAGGGATGAGGTCGTCCCCGCCACCACGCCAAGCCACCTGTCACCCTCACCTCTCGTCTCAGGCCCCGTGGTCACCGCTCGCCGCTCGCCCTGGGAAATGAGGCCGTTGCTGGAGCGCGGCCTTCCCCGGCCCCGGCGGACCACAGCGGCCGGGATCGCCGCCGTCGCGCCTCGGCCCGGCGCGGGCTTTGTGCGGAGGGCGCCTCGCCGCGCCGGGGATTCCAGATGACGGGCCGCCGCGCTCCCGGCCACCCTCGCTGCCCCGCGCATGTCCCCACGGGCACACCCGGCCACCCCGGGCACACCCGGCCCCCTGCGGTCCCGTCCCCGCCCCGCGCGGACCCCGACCGCCGAGACCACCGCCGCGCAAGTCTCGCGAGAGCCGGCAGCGCGCCGCGGCAGGAAGTGGGCGTGTCGTCCGCCGCGCCTTCTGGGAAATGTAGTCCCTCCACGGTCGCGAAGGCGTTGGACGGAAGGCGGCATGCGAGGGGCAGGCCCATACCGGGATCACCCTGCGTCGGTGAACGAAGCAACGTGTCTACAGGCCGCCCCGAGCGCCAGAGCCGCGGGCCGTGGGCTTCTGGGAGTCGCGCCTGGGTTGGAGCGTGCAGGCGCGGTTGCTAGGCGGGGCGGGGACGGGTCCTCTGGGAGAATGGACACGATGCTGGGCAGGGTGAGGCAGGTAGGGCGGTCCTTAGAGGGTCCTCCCGCCGGCTGGCATCGTCGAAAAAACAGGGAACAGCAACGCTGGGCGTTGCCAGGGACCAAAGAATGACAATGATGGAATGTGTGTGTGTGACTTCTTGTGCCCGAAATGCACTTTGACCCCAGGTGGGTCCCTTTTCCCCGGATACTTGGGCCTCCCTACCTGCCGCAC
This sequence comes from Mormoops blainvillei, assembly GCA_004026545.1. Classification (NCBI taxonomy): domain Eukaryota; kingdom Metazoa; phylum Chordata; class Mammalia; order Chiroptera; family Mormoopidae; genus Mormoops; species Mormoops blainvillei. The sequence goes on from PVJD01009882.1 coordinate 18,957, forward strand.
CTAGCCTTCAAAGGCGGCTGTCCGTGTACTCGCAGACGCTGGGTCTGAGCACTTTTTTTTTAATGCTGATTATTAACATCTTTAAAGTTACATCATTAAAGTTACCCATAATGTTACATTTGAAAAACCAAATTATAAAGTAAATAAAAAGTAACTCTGTATACAGGTACCTTGACCAAAATGTTCCTAGTTGTAGGATTATGATCTTATTTTCTTCGCAACTCTGCGTATTATCTTTATTTAAAAAATAATATTCAGTTGCCTCAAACTTTTTTCGCCTGGGTGGCTCCTTTGCATCATTCACTAGTCATCTCCTCAGAGAAGGCTGCCCAGCCTCCCAGGCACAAATACGGCTCCCCGTGACCTTTAAAACCCTGTACATAGCATTAACCGGAGTTAGCTGGCGTTCTATTCATTTACAAGTATACCTCATAGGAGTGCCAGGGTGGGAAATATGTTAATGAAAGTCACCATTAATAAACAAAAGGTGAAAAAAAAATCCTCTAATCATCTCAATACATGAGGAAAACACATCTGATAAAATCTAATACACATGTGTAATTTAAGAAAAAAATGCTTACTAAACTAGGAATAGTTATCCTCCTCATCTGAATAAAAAAATAGAATAAAATTGTTCTAAACCTCAAATACTTTCATTTAGCTTTGGTTAGATTTTTTTTTTTTTTTTTAGGTTCAGAGTAGAAAGAAAAAGTGCCAAAGGTAGTTCTGTGAATGGAAACAAATACAGTAAACTTTGTCTTTTATTGTAGAGTGTTTACTCTTAACTTACCATGAAAGTAAAATAGGGAAAAAAGTCAGCCCGAGAGCTTGTCTTGCTTGGGTTACATTTTTATGAATCTATCTGAAAAGCAGTAGAGTGAAAAATCTGACTTCATCAAACTGAAATACTCAGAATGTGAAATAAAAATTAAGAAAAAAATCAGTGAAGCCAAAATTTTGGTTGGCTAAATGGAAAATTGGTTAACCTTCATTCATAGCTATCTCAGGAAACAGAGCCTTAGTCGGCATGGTTCCTTAAGGTCTGCTGGGGTTTAGAGCTATAAGATCCCAAATTCTCCCACAAATCCTCATCCCAATAACCACAGTGCTGAACAAAACTGTGAATTTTAATGGCACTGTGATATTTAGCAATCACGGGTACAATGGTATAAGAAGAGTCAACTCGTCAACTATGTTACAAACATGGCCTGTGTTCTAGTTCATGCCTTAAAGCAAAAATTTTAAGCTATAAGTCATTCTTTTATTTTATATTGCCCAACATCATATGGACAGGCATCACACATATTCGTTGGACTGGCACATCTTGTATTTCTGTTGGTTTAAGGCAACAGCGACCTCGCCCAGAACTGACTGTGGCTATCAATGCATGCTTTCCTGATACAAAACAAGATTAGGACCCTAACATCCTTTGCTCCATTTTACCCAATAACAAACTAGAATAATAATCCACATTTTCTGAGGATCTTTTGCATGAAACATACTCAATACTACCAATTTCTATATTGGTTGGATTTCTTTGATTGACAGCAAAATAACCTAATCTAACTTTAAAAGGATAAGAAACTACTGGCAGGATACAACCTGGAAAGAACATAAATCAGGCCACCTCTAGCAAGCAGAGCAGCAGGAACTTACGCACCATCTTTGAATTGTGGCCAAAGGATGGTTCATATCATCTCCCTCGTGTCCCAAGGAGAGTACGTGATTGGATGAAAGTGAACCCTGCATAACTGCTAACAAGCAAAACCTCATGGAACGACATCAAAGCAGGTTAAAGCAGCTCAGCAAAGAAATCTGCGTGTAAAATTTTGTTTGTGGCTTCTATTTGTATTGTATGGAAAACAACTTATCTGATGTATATGCATTTTCATAATTGTAACTTAATGAGCTCATATATTTAAAACTACCTTATATTACATAGTTATGGACATTAAATTTTCAATTAATAAACTATAAACTTTCCACGCGTGTAGAGATGGCTCACTCTGCATAATCATTTCCTGAACCAATTTTCCACAGTTTAAGTAAACAGTTTACTAGTGCTGGACATCGTAGGTGTTCCAAATTTTTTCCAGTTCTATTATAAATGTGCTTATGTGTGTATACTTCTGCACTTGTGCTTTTTGAGAAGATAAAAGCCTAGATGTAGAATTGTGGCAGAGTGATTAATTAATTACATTTACAATGTTGACAGTTAACACCATGTTGCTGTCTAAAGTGGTTTTCCAACAATTTAGCCTCACAATATATAAAAACATTTCTCACATCTGCGACAATACTTACAGTGGAATCTTGGTTCTTGGACTTAATTCAGTCCAGAAGGCTGTTTGAGGAATTTCTTCGAAAACAGAATTGTCATACTTGCTCATTCTCTCCTTTGTTACCTGAGAAGTGGGACTGATCATACAGGTATCAGCATGATAGTTGTCAGGTCAAGAACCGAAGTTTTGTTCAACAACAGAGAAATTTTTTTCCGTGAAGAATTTGGTTGAGAACCGAATTGTTTTGAGATGGGAGGTGTTCAAGAGCTGTGGTTTGAATGTAATTAGTCACCCTTTATATTCACGTGGGTTGGTTGTTGTTAGTGAGGACTTTTAAATTTTGCACTTATCCGGTAATTAGTATGATTAAGAACTTTATTTTTTTGATTGTTTTAAATTCTGCATGGAAGAGTTGCTAGTTGGTAGGCTTTGCCAACCTATATATCATGTCTTATACTTGCTGGTTTCCAATAGCACTTTGATGAGCGCTACATCCTTCATGATATATGTTTAAACTATCTCTGAGGTGTCCTGTACCTGTTAACACTGCATACAGTGTTTTATACCATGAAAAAGGTTTCAGTCTTTTACATGGTCCTACATGTCGCTTCCCTTTATAGCTCCTAAACTCTGTGTTCTGTTTACCAAAGTCTTCCTCAACCAAAAACGGTAGAAATACTCTACATTCTGCTCCAGAAGCTTCATATTGTGTTTCCTGTTACATCTTTAATCCATAGTTAATGCAATTGTCAGTAAGAGATAAAATGCAGATATGACTTTATTTCTAGTTGGAGAACTACTTGTCAAACATTTAAATAATGCATCCCTCCCAGTGACACATCAAAAATACCATTTTTGTAATATACTAAATTCATGGGTATGTGATCTTTTTCAAAAATTTCCTTGAGATGCTTGCCCAGTTACCAGTCTACATGAATTTCAGAAGAAAACAGTTAATGCAAAAATATCATACGAGGATTATAACTGCAATGGAGTTAATGTACAGACATCTATATAATGTTGAAACTTCCATCTAAAAATTTGTGTAGCTTTCCATTTATCCCAAGTCTCTGTTCTTCAACAGAGGGTAACAATTTCCCTTTTATATATAACCATGAGTAAATTCATCTATGATTTCATTTTCTCCTGGGGTTGACATCACAGAGGAATTTGCCTCATGACGAAAATGGAATATTTCAAATATTTTTTTCTATACAACAGCTTAATTACTGGTGACTTGAAAAAGGGCTAGATTACTCAAGTTCTCTATTTCTTTACTTTAAATATTAGTAATATTTATTTTTTCCTGGACTAAATATTAATTCTTCCCAGAAATTCTAATTCATTGGTTCTCTTATCCAGAGCTCCAACCTATAACATATGCTATGCGTCAGGTCATACCGAACTTCCTCACCAACAAAGGAACACAGCCTCAGACTCATGAGGAACCCTCTCTTATTCCTTTTTATAACACCAAGCTTTAAATACACCAATGCTAATCGCCATAAGATGGAATTTGAGTTCCAAAACTGTTATAATATTCTGGCACTGATATACTGGTTTCCAGACTTTACTGTTTTATTAAAACAGACTCCAAAGGATATTAACCCAACATTGAACAAGCACTCAAGAGTCAGGCACTATGCTAAGCACTTTATATGCATTGACTAGTTTAAAATTTTGTAATGGTTACAGGAGAATACTAATATTATTACATTTACATTGTTAAAATAACACTGTGGTGGTAGTGTGAACAATGAACTTGAAAGGGACAAAAAGAGGACGCAAGGACACCAGTTCTTACACAATTGGAATAGTCCAGGAGAAAGGACCGTGTTTTGGACTAGGGCAATGAGCGCTGAAAGAAGTGGCTGAATTCCAAAAGTACTTAGCAGATACATCCACAGGCCTTGGTGCTGTAGGGGATGAGGAAAAGCTGGCTGCCTGAGCAGACTCTGCAGCATGTATTTTCTGATGATGAGCAATGTGTGTACTTTGTCCGATGACATTTCCGCATTCCTTACCTCCGTAAGATTTCCCTCCAGTATGGACTCTTCTATGTAGATTAAGGTGTCCAATCTGGCTAAAGGTTTTCCTACATTCCTGACATTCATATGGTTTCTCTCCTGAATGAATTCTCTGATGAACAGTAAGGGACTGACGATGGCTAAAGGCTTTGGCACATGCACTACACTCAAAAGGTTTCTCACCAGTGTGACATCTTTGATGACAAATAAGGGATGACTTTGTCCTAAATGCCTTCTCACAGTCAACACATTCATAGGGCCTTTGGCCAGTATGAAGTCTTTGATGCTGAGCACGGGATGAACTATCACTAAAAGCTTTTCCACATTCAGTACATCGATAGGGCTTCTCTCCACTATGAACTCTCTGATGTTGAATGAGGCGGGTAGTCTGGCTGAAGGCTTTACCACATTCCTTACACTCATAGGGTTTCTCTCCCGTATGAATTTTATAATGTTGCACCAGGTGTGCCCTCTGGTTGAAAGATTTACCACATTCCTTGCATGCGTAGGGCTTCTCTCCAGTATGAATTCTCTGATGAGTGGCCAGCTGTGAACTGATGCTGAAAGCTTTCCCACATTCCTTACATTCATAGGGTTTTTCACCAGTATGAATTCTCAGATGACTAGCAAGGTGTATACTCTGCCTAAAGCCTTTCCCACACTCTTTGCACTCATAAGGTTTCTCTCCAGAATGTACTCTTTGATGTTGAGTGAGGGATGCATGATGGCTAAAGGCCTTCCCACAGACATCGCATTTGTAGGGTTTCTCTCCTGTGTGAATTCTCTGATGTACAATAAGAGATGAGCCATAGCTGAAGGTTTTCCCACACACATCACATTTGTAGGGTTTCTCTCCAGTATGAATTCTCCTATGTTGAATAAGGCCTATGTGATCACTGAAGGCTTTCCCACAGTTGACGCATTCAAAGGGTTTCTCTCCAGTGTGATAATACCTCCAGTGACGAATAAGGGATGTATTTTGCCTGAAGGCTTTTCCACATTCAACACATTCATAGGGTCTTTTGCCAGTGTGACATCTTTGATGTCGGGCAAAGGATGAGCCATCACTGAAGGCCTTTCCACATTCCTTACATTCATAGGGCTTCTCCCCAGTATGAATTCTCCAATGTTGTGCAAGGTGTGCAGGCTGGCTGAAGGCTTTTCTACATTCCTTACATTTATAAGGTTTTTCTCCAGTATGAATTCTTTGATGTTGAATAAGGTGTACATTTTGGCTGAAGGCTTTCCTACATTCTTTACATTCAAAGAGTTTCTCTCCGGTATGTGTTCGGTGGTGTTGAGCAAGGTGTTGACTCTGGTTGAATGCTTTCCCACATTCCTTACATTCATATGGTTTTTCACCAGTATGAATTCTCTGATGAACAGTAAGGGACGACCTCTGGGTGAAGGTTTTCTCACATTCATTGCATTTGAAAAGTTTCTTTCCTCCACAGACTCTTTGGTGTTTCCTCATCATAGAATTTTTGGAATAGCTTTTTTTATCAGACCTGTGATTATAAACATTCTCTCCTGCATTATCTAGATGGACAAATTTCCCAGATTTGTCATATTTGTGGTCGATTTCATTAGTAAGGGTTTTTTTATAAGTGAGTGTTTCTTGACTGATAAATGACTCTTGACTTACCAGCTGCCTCTCAAAAAAATCTCTACTTTTCCAATTTTTTCCAAAAATGCAACGCTCAAGTCCGTAACTTGTAATGCTCTCCATTAACACATCATCATACATGAATGGCTTCAGAGGTAATTCTTGTGCCTCATATTTAGATTCCCAATCTGAAAGATATCAAAAAAGCAATTGTTTCCTTTCATGGACTATAACAAAGGAAATATTTCACATGGAAAAGGTGATTCAAAAATAATGAATCCCACAAAATCTATTATATATAGGCATATCAACTGAAAAATATGCAAGAAGATCCCAGAGACTGAAAGATCAAAGAGGAATGTGAAACTGGTGATTAAGAAAATTAAATGTAACATAATGAGGTAAAGTTACCATCCTTGATTTTCTTCATTTCTAACTGATTTGCATAATAGCTTAAATTAAAATATGAATGTCATCACAAAAATATTATTCCCACTGATGTTGACAAATCTCTATCATTTCCAAAACCACAAAAACATTATGCTTTGTGATGTCCCTTGGGGTTTAGGTGAAGTCCTGGAGTTTTTTATTTGTACTCAGAATATAGTATCCCTGTGAACCATCTCGATGTGCTTCAATACAGTGCACTCTTCATTTCTCCTGTCCCTGGAACTTGAGGCTACATATTAAGGAATTTTTTCTCTCACTTTTTCTTTCTTTCTTTCTGTCTGTCTTTCTTTTTTTTTTTTATTTTATTTATTTAGCTTTAGAGAGAGGTGAAGGGAGGGAGAAACAAGAGGGAGAGAAACATAAGCGTACAAGAGATACATCAATCAGCTGCTTCTTGCCCCAACTGGGGACCTGGCCTGCAACCCAGGCTTTTGCCCTGATTGGGAATTGAACCAGCGACCTTCCAGTTCACAGGCTAGCACTCAATCCATTGAGCCACACCAGCCAGGGCCACCTTTTCATGCTCACTAGCCCAGGAATGGTGTCACTTCTCAGGCCACATCTTAATGGGATTTCACCATGTGTGCTTCTGAAGAAACTACTTTTATAATAATATCTAAGGTAACATCGCTATTATTAATCTCATTTTTATTTACTGACACATAAGTATCGTTCTTGCCTTGTCATCTAGGTGATGTGTTTTTTTTTAACTGATTTTAGAGAGAGAGAGGATAAGAGAGGGAAAGAGAGAAATAGTGATTTGTTGTTCCACTTATTTATGCATTCATTGGTTGGTTCTTGTATGTGCCCTGACTGGCGATCAAACCCATAACCTTGGCACATTGGTACAAATTTCTAACCAACTGAGCTACCCAGCCAGGACCTAGATGATGTCTTAAAAAAGGAATAAATGTACATAAACACTAGACTCATTTGGTCTCAAAGGCTGAGAGACTCCTTAACTTACCTTAACATACCTGTAACATATTTGAAGCATGCCTTAGTACCTTGCATAGTTTAGAAAACTCTGGACTAACTTATAATGGAAAATCTAATGAGTGAGAGAGGATGAGGCTGGAGAAGTAGAAAATTGCTGATCACATAGGGCCTGAGAGAGTTTGGATTTTTCTTACTTGTAATGGGAAACCTAAGAAAGATTTAAAGCAGCAGGGTATGTTATAATTGCAAGCGGCACCTAATTTTGGATTAAGAAACTTTTAAGAAACCAAGAAACTCATATATGTCTGCATGGTAAAATGACAGAAGGGACAGAAGGGAGCTAGATAAAGATTGTTGCAAAAGATTTATTAGGAGAGCAAGCAGAAGAGAAGGTATCTGAAAAGCGCGTGCTAAGGAGTAATATTTCACCCATCCCCCAGGGCCTGGAAGGCTTACGACAACTTGGAAGTGAAGAGGTATCACCTTTGAAAATGGCTGAGCTGTTACCTAGAAAGGATGTCCCTACCTGGTTCTCTCACACTCACCTGGGAATGGGCTTGTCATCGCACTTCTCACCTGCCAAGGCTCCTTCCCTTGCTCCAATAAGGAGATCACGTATGGCTTAGAGATGCAAAGTCCTGCATGCAAAAAAAAAACATCAAAATTGGCCATGTTTTGGGTATTTGAGACTAAAAGCCAGCTCCTTAATGCTGACAAAAATAACATGATAGGAATGATTAGAGAAAGGGGTACAGCACATTTTTAGGACATACTACCTAAAGCTTCAGCAGTAGTCCAGTGGGACTGTCAGCAGTGAACTCTAATAAAGTTAGACCATTTTCTAAGGGGTCAGGGGCAGAAATTTAGCCCAGTATTTTCAGAGGATCATCTGACAGCAGTAAGTGAATATTGGAAAGAAACTGTTATGACAGTTTGAAATTTCAGTCAAGTTAACTGACTGCTTTAAAAAAAGTCAATGCTCTTCCAAGTATATAACAGAATCCATAGTCTCTACAATACATTATGTTATTTATAGTGTCCAGAATAATATCAAAAACACCAGACATAAAAAAGAGGAAAAAGTGAATCATACGCAGAAGAAAAGGCAATCAGCAGAGATCCAACCTGCAATAATAGCAACTAGCAGACTAGCATTTTAAAACAGTTATTGTGCCCTGGCTGGTACGGCTCAGTGGATTGAGCGCCAGCCTGTGAACAAAAAGGTTGCTGGTTCGATTCCTAGTCAGGGCACATGCCTGAGTTGTGGGCCAGGTTCCTGGTTGGGGGCATGTGAGAGGCAACTAACAGATCAATGTTTTTCTCCTCTTTCTCCCTCCCTGCTCCTCTCTCAAAAAATAAATAAATACAACATTTTAAAATAAGTTATTGTATCTATATTCAATAATATAAAAAATATAGTTAAAATTTCTCTGCCGAGAAACAGAAATTTTAAAAAAAGAGCCAAGTGAAAAGTTTAGAATTAAAAAGCACTGCATTTGAAGTTTTAAAATTTACTAGATGGGCTTAACAAGATATTAAAGAGGATAAGGAAATAAATTATCTAGTTTTTTAAAAACAATATTTTATTTATTTTAGACAGAGGGGAAGGGAGGGAGGAAGAGAGGGAGAGAAGCATCAGTGTGTGGTTGCCCCCCATGCGCTGCCCCCACTGGGGACCTGGCCCGCAACCCAGGCATGTGCCCCGACTGGGAATCGAACTGGCGACCCTTGGCTCATAGGCCAGCGCTCAATCCACTGAGCCACACCAGCCAGAGCTAAATTATCTAATTTGAAAAACAGAGAGAAAGATTGTTAAAAATAAAAAATCCTTAGTTCCTTGGGCACAATATCAAACACATTTCTCACTGAAGTTCCAGAAGGAGAGAGAGAGCTGAAAAAATATTTGAAAATATAATGGCCAAAAATGTCTCAATTTTAATAAAAGACATAAATTCAGTTTCAGACACTCAGTGAGTCACAAGCAGGATAGAAGGACCCTCTAAAGAACAGAAAACTCGTCTACCCAATGAGATGGTCCCCCGGCTAGGAAGAGGGGTCCTCGTTCGTATCCCTGATTACAAGAGAAGCCATGTTCACAGTTTGTGCTTCAGTGGTTCACTTGCAGCACGTTGATAAAAAGGTACAAATTTTAAAATCCATATTTTAAATTTATAGTAATCCAGCTGTATTCTTGGTGTTACTGCCTTCTGGTTATAACAATGCCATAAGGAACAAGCAAGCCCAGGAGACCTGTGCGAGTCACATTATGGCCTGTGTTCCCAACTGCTTAAAAAGCACACCCACAGAATATCTGATAGATAATCAAATTCACTAACTCTGAAATTTCCATTAGTTCCTACATATCCTCTTTCTTCCCTGACTGTATTGACCTACACAATATGAAAAGTTTTATTAATAACTAAAAATGTAAAGAGCCCCTAAGCACAGATTCTGAATTATGCACAGAGGAAAAGGTCCTCACCCAGTGATGCCAGGCTCTGATAGTTCTCCAACATCATACTTCTATATAAACTCCTTTGAGCAGGGTTCAGCCAGTCCCATTCCTCCTGGGAAAAGTCTATCGCCACATCCTTGAATGTCACCAAGTCCTGAAATGGCACAAATACCTTCTTCATTAACCAATACTCATGTCCACACATGACTCCAAGCTGAAGTGTGAAGCTGCCCCTACATTATGTCAGAAATAGGCCTGGAGAAGAAAACACTGAACACAGGCTCCAGCCTAACACAGCGCTTACTGAAGAGTCGAACTGCATTGTATACAATTGTCCTAATCCGTTTCTCATCACCGGGAATGATGGACAGGCGGCCACAGGGCAGTAAACCAGGGCTTCGAGGCAGGACCTACGCCTACGGTGGAACTTTCAAAAACAACAACAAAAAGAATATCTAAACTGATACTTTGCAAATGGCACTCTATTGGATTTAGTGTTCAGGTGAGAACAGCACTGAATTGATGTAGGTGATTTTTTTCTTAAACGATAAAAATAATAAATATATCTAGACTGTAATTTTTTAAAATCATCACCTGAGGATATGTTTTTATTGCTTTTAGGGAGAGAAGAAGGGAGAGAGAAACATCGACGTGAAAGAGAAACGTCGACTGGTTGCCTCCCGCACACTCCCTGGCTGGGGATGGAACCCACAGCCTCTAGATGAACAGGATGACGCTCCGACCAAGCGAGGCACCCGGTCAGGGTGCCTAGAACGCAATTTCTTCTGCTCTGCCACACCAGAGAAGCTGGGAAGCGACATGAGGAATCTCCGAGCATCAAATGGTCTACAACACATCCATCCCTCACACACGACTCTGAGAAGGTAGAACGGCACAGCCACTGTGAAAAATAGTTTGGCAGTTTCTCAAAAAGTTAAATGTGAATTTACCATGCGAGCCAGCAATCCTACTCCTAGGTAATCTACCTAGAGAAATGAAAACATGCCCATTAAATGTTGGCAGGAGCATTATTCGTGATTGCTGTGAAGTGGAATCAGCCCACATATCTATCAAATGATGAATGGATGAACAAAATGCAGCAAACCTTTTAATGAAATACACCAGCAATAAACAGGAATGGGATGTCGATACTCGCTGCAACAGGGACAAAGCTAAAAAATGTAAAGCTAAGTGACAAAAGCCTATAAGAGACTACATATGGCCTCTGACAGCGGACGTAGGAAGCAGTGTTCTGAAATGAATTTCATATAAAATGTGTAATTAAAACAAATAAGTGGGCATTTACTCTCATTTCCCCATGGGTGTTTTCCATGGGGAAAAACATCTCTTTGGGGAACTACTCATTGGGAAAATTCAGGGCTCCCTTTATATTCAAGCTTCCTGCAAATGATGTTTTTTTAAAAATCCTCACCTGAGGATATGTTTATTAACTTTAGAGAGAGGGAGAGAGAAACATCGATGTGACAGAGAAACATTCATCAGTGGCCTCCCATACGCGCACTGACTGGGGCTTGAACCCACAACTAAGTATGTGCCTTGACTGGGAATTGAACCTGCAGCCTTTTGGTGCGTGGGATGACATTCCAACCAACTGAGTCACCCGGCCAGGGCGAAAATGGTGTATTTATACTACAGGATTAAAAACAAGTAAAGCTAAAGTTAATCCAGCAACTAAATCAAATACATACAAGAATGTAATGCAAGACGTGGGTGCCAATCCAAATCAGTGAGAAAGACATTATTCAATAACTGCTAGTGGGTCAACGGGACAGGCAACTGGGAAAAAATGAAACTGTGCCTTACTTATCATGATGGGTTAAACAGTTAATGTAACAATTTAATGTAAACTCAATTTAATATAATTTGGAGTCTTAGCCTCATAAGAAAAAAAAAATCACAAAAATCAACTCTCAACTTATCAGAAACTTAACTGTGATTGATAAAACACATTTCAGGTGAAAAGTAAAATATCTACTTACCCTGGGGTAGTGAAAGTTTTTTTAAGCAAAACACTAACTATGAATGAAAACAGTATGACTCTATATACAGAGTGGTCCTGAATGAAACAGAAGCTGAAAAGTTACTGTCTCGTAAGAGAAGAACTGCGAGACAAGAAGGAAGATTGAAGACCTTTGAATTTTATTCTAAGTGTACTTATTTAAGTTTCAGATTTGGAAAAATTAAGTAGGATGAAATTTTTTAGGTGAACAAATGAGCTGGGAATTCATATGTAGAAACTAAAGAAAAACTTTTAAGAATTTAGGGATAGTCCTGGCCAGGTGGCTCAGTTGGTTGGAGTATCATCCCATACACCAAACGGTTGTGGGTTCGATTCCTGGTCAGGTCACAAATGTAGGCTGTGGGTTCGATCCCCAGTCAGGGCATATACCTAGGCTGGAAGTTCAATTCCCCATCAGGTCAATGTTTCTCTCTCACATCATTGTTTCTCTCTCTTTCTCCCTTCCCCTCTCTCTAAAATCAATACACATATCCTCAGGTGAGGATTTTAAAAATTAAAGAAATTTAATTAAAAGAAAAGATTTTAGGGATATAATTAGAGATTTGGACAAAATTCAGCTAGAGGGATGATTCTGATGCATTCTATGAACAGGAGAGGGCTTTTTAATGCACCTTTAACTTGGAACCCAGCTCACTGTTACTAAGATCCCTCCATTCTGTATAACAGAAACCAAATCCTTTCACAAGCGTTGAACAATGAATTAAACTGCACTCGTGAGGTGAGAAGGGGAGGTTGTGTGCCTCATCATACCCAGTTCCACTTACCCATTAGGCAGTGTAAGGACAGTGACCGCTAGGTGAAGTGGTCGCCAGACCCTTGGACAAGATGGTTCGTCAAGGAATTTTCAAAAGAAAAGACGCATTGCTAAGTCCTAAGAAGTAAGAATGTCTTTCATGGAGGAGAAAGGAAATAACTAACCTGTGGTATGGTTCTTACTAGTTCAACAGTCATGTTCACCTTTTCTTCCTGGCTTCTCTTGGAGGACAGCAGCGTCCTGAGAGGGCAGAGCTAAGGGAAGAGAAGGCATAGTGAGCAAGGAAGCCTGCTCTGCACTCCCAGAGTCACCAGCCTAACACCTGTCTTCCCCTCCCGCCTCCCAGTTTTCTCCCACTGCCCATGTAACTGGGAGATTATGGGGAATCCATGGTTGTCGAGGGGGGTGGAACTTATAACTGTTTCTCTTATGTTTGAGGTCCAAAATTTAATGTTTTTCCCTAAAACATTTCCCATTCTCTGGTCTTATTACAAATAAAAATGGCCCTGGCTGGGTGGCTCAGTTGGTTGGAGCATCAGCCTTGCCCCAAAAGGCTGTGGGTTTGATTCCGAGTCAAGACACATACACCTAGGTTGCGAGTTCCATCCCCGGTCCGGGTGCATACAGGAGGAAACCAACAGATGTTTCTCTCACATCGGCATTCCGTTCTCTCTCTCCCCCATTCTCTCTCTCTAAAATCAATGAACATATCCTCGGGTGAGAAGTGAAAATAATAATAATAATAACAATGCGTGCTAGATACTCTGTATAGATTACATTCTTTCACTTATTTTTGAACTAATCCTGTGAAATAGTTACTATTTCCTCTACTTTGCTCACCCATTCCGCTCCGTGATTTGAAAAACCTTCCCACTGGGTGGTTTGAAAATCTCACTCCTAAATTCCAGCGGCCAGAGTGATCCTCCTTCTATCCAAACCCTCACGGGCTTCACCGTCCACGCTGCCTGGGACAATGGATCCCTTAGCACCCACTTCTGCCACCCTCACTCTCAGCTGTCCTCAGCTCTTTGGTTCCCCCTCCTGGCTGTCATCCAGAACTGAGCGTGTCTCCTACAGTCAGGAGCTGTATGTGCCACACGTCTTTTTCCTGTTTATATCCTCACTCGAGGGTCTGTTTATTGATTTTAGAGAAAGAGGAAGACAGGGAAGAGGGAGAGAAAGAGAGAGAAACACCAACCGGTTACCTCCCAAAGGCGCCCGGACCGAGACGGAACCCGCAACCTTTTTGTGCACCGGGGGAGGCCAAGCAACTGAGACACCCCATCCCCCACCCCGGCCAGGGCTGGTCTCTTACATTCTAATTGTTTTTGCCACCTCTCTCCCTCTGTCTGTCTGTCTGTCTCTCTGTCTCCCACACACCCACACGCACACAGGTCTCTCTCGCACTCAGACGCGCACATACACACACAGGTCTCTGTCACCCTCAGAAACACACTCACACTGTTCCAACCTCACAGGCCGGACACAGGCCGTCTGCCCCGCTCGCCGCTCTCTCCGGTCTGTCTCTGTCACACTCCGCGATCTCTCCCGCTCCGTCTCCCCGGGCCGCTCACACTCGGTGACCTTTCACCCCGCTTCTCACACTCTCAGGCCTCCACGCGCGGAGCCTAATAGCCCCGAACCTGGATCAACCGTGGCCTCAGCGCGCCCACCCTACGACCCACACGCGCGCGCGCGGGCCTCTGGGAAATGTAGTCGGCTCAGGGACAACGCCGCAGCGGCTCCCGGCCGGGTTCCCGCGTCCCGCCTCGCCTGCCCGGCCCGGCCGTCGGGTTCCGACTCGCGACCACCCGGACGGCCCACGAGCTCCGTCCGGGGACCAGCCGTGCTCACTCGCAGGACTTCAAGAGTCGACGCCCGGACTCCGAGTGCGCAGGCGCCGCATTCCTCCCGGCGCTCGGGCTAAGAGGGAGGGGTCTGACACGAAGGGAGGGCGGGAACTGGGCGTGGCTTAGGGGATAGGGGCGTTGTGAATGGGAGGTGAAAGCACAGCTTCCGAGTGGGCGGGCCTGCGCCTGTACGTCACATTGTTCGAGGGCGTGGCTCTGGGATTCAGGGGCGAGGCCGAGCTGCGCGCGAGTGTGCGCAGGCGCATAAAAGTGACCGCTGCGTTCTACCCCCTACTTCCCGAGCCTTGGAAACCAAAGCGTCCTTAGTTACCGTATCCATGCCCTGCGGCGGAGCGGGGCACTGGACAGCGGCGCCCTTGGCGTGACCCTGGTGTGGCTTTGTGACCTGTGTCTGCGTAACTGCGGTGTCACGCGGGTCCAGCTCGAGTCTGTCCCTGGGCGTGTGATTTTCTTTCTGGACTAAGTTTTCCGACATTAAGACCAGCGACTGTTTGATCAATTCTATGACTACAGTCAATTAATACATCTTTCGCCTGTAAAATGGGACGATGATGATGATTCTCGGGCACTGAAAGAGAGGACGTCTTTGCGATCTGACTGCCGGGATGGAATCCCGTTCTGCCCCTTACCATAATGGAAATGGTGCCTGTGGAGAGGACTCACATTATCTTCATGGGAAATTGAACAAAATCGGGGTGGCGGGGAGGGCGAGCCTTTCAGGGGCCCCAGCGGAGGAAGAAATAAGTAAAATTCCGCACCCGCTTAGATTTTATTTTCAAGTGGTTGGAGACAAACCACAAATGAATGAATAAAATCAGTAGTAAATTATGAATGGCGAAAAGGGCTATGAAGAAATACAGAGGAGAGAAGAGGAATAGAGAGTAAATTCGAATGTTTATTGTCGGAAAATGAGTAAAGGAGTAAAAAAAGAGATTGAAAGTCATCCAAAATCCCAGAGCTTGGGGCTGCTGCTAACACCATTAACATTTTTGGCTTGTAGCTTAAGTACACAGTTTTTCTTTCATACCCAGGTTGAGATTTCTATGTCTAACCAAAATAATTTAGAAAAATTGAACTATATGGCAACTAATTTTTGAAACATTTTTTTCTCCACTGTATCTCAAGACCATCTTTTCATATCATGAAGCGTTTTTCTTTAGCTCAGTTTTCAAGGATTAGAACGTAAAAATTATTGATTGCCACAAGTGATTTAAATAAATGGCTCTTGGGCTCAAAATCCTGAATATTGAGCAAATTCTTCACCTGCTTCCCTGTTTCATGTCTTTGCCAAATTGCCCTCCTGTGGGTGCAGTGCGGATGCATGGTGAGTATTCATTTCTGGGGTCAGATTTGTGGGGATGTATGAACTACGGAAGATTGTATACTGTTGTTATTGGAGAGAGACAGAAAGCATTGGGGTTACATTCTCCTACCCGAACCTCTTGTTCTACCCTGCAGAGTCCCTAACATCTTCCACAGAAATGTAACATTAAAAAAAAACCCAAAAACTGGGCCAACTTTCCTGCAGATAACAGATATAAACTGCACAAAATATGAAAAACATTTCCCTGAAAGCACCAGAGAGTGCCCAAAGGACAAAAAGAAGTGATGTAATAATGACCCAAATGTTCTCTCTTTGGCAAAAGCATGAAAGTGCAGATTCAAAAAGCACAGGAAGATCCAAGCAGAATAAAAACAGCAAAAGGCACATCGAGAAACGTTACAAGCAAAGTGTTGAAAACAAAGATAAAGAGGAATGGACTTTTGACAGTAGACAGAGAGAAATGATACTGTAACTATGGGGGAAGCAATGCGGAAACTATTGTTGATTTCCCATCAGAAAAAATGGAGGTCAGTGAAATGGCTTCTTTAAAGAGCTGAAAATAAGGAAAAGCAACCATCAACTGAGAATTTTTTATCCAATGAAGTAACAACATTTTCAGGTGAAAGGCAACCAAAAGAATTCCTCATGAGCACACCTGCCCCAAAAATATGTTAGGGAAGTTCTTTACGCTGAAGGAGAATAATATCAGATGGAAACTTCAGGAAAGAGTGATGCAGGTTAAGATTAAATTCTTTTCCTCCAATTTTCTCTATTGTGGCAATGCTTGTGGTGGGAGTGTAGGGGGTGAGGGGGATAAGGAGACAAAAAGCCTCGAGTTGCCCTCACCATCCAGACTCCACTCCCTCCTCCTCCCTGCACTGTTTCAAGCTCCCCGCCTGAGGACAGCTAATCCCCCAACAGGCTTGTGTTAAACTCCTGGGTTTGTGTTTGCCTTGGGGGGAAAGTGTCCAGATTCCAGATTCAGCTGGTAGGGTTGAAGCATTGTTTGCAGTGGTGACTGAAAACTAAAGTGAGCTTGATTCTGTGTGTAATGGGGAAATAGCACCATCTACCATAATGTTCCATAACATGCTTCGTAATTATTGTACAGTCGGAAATGACGTTCTATATTTATTTGCTTGTGTGTGTATTGTCTAACTCCCTTGCTAAAAGTGTATGCTCCATGGGAATAGTTCTGTTTGTTTTACTTCTGTTTACAACAGCTCCTGGCACAAAGTAGGTAACAATAAATAAGGGTGGAATGCATGGATTTTAAAAAATGCATGTGTTCTATGCCTGACCTGTAAATGCCCACCAAAGATCAAAGGAGATTATCCTATTCCGAGATTTCCTCATGTCGAAACGATATCCGTCCCTTCTTAGGTGATCTAATGAAAAATACTATGAAATCCCCCAGATTAAAGAAAGGAAAAAAAAGAGATCGCATTAGATAAAAATATTTCCGCCGGACTCCTCTGAGGCTGTTTCGCAGTGCAGTGGTGCCACCATGTGGACAGAAATACCAACTACAACGGCTGTGTATCCTGGAAGCTGAGACTTTACTGGTGGAAGCCCGGTGTTCTCCGTCCTCCTGACACCTTCACTCAGGGGCAAGACAACTTAAGACCGAATGATTAGAGAGCAAGGGACCAAAAAGGCTTTGCTAGTCAAATGAATATGGTATATTCAGGGGTGGCGTCATCTCAGTTTTACATGAAGGTGTGGCAGCTACCGTTTCAGGAAAATTTTACCCCTTTCTCTATCTGCTAAAGAGACAGTATTTCAATAGGGTTATTTTAAGGTTTCTCCTGAAATGCCTGGACCCAATTCATTGATGTTTCGAGTAAGACGAAAGCTGAAGGTCTCGGCCCACGAGGAAGCTATGCAAACCCACGCAGTTATGGGCAAGCGGCTGCATAGGCTGAACAAAATGGCCTCAGCCTTGCCACAGACAATACTCTAAAGACCAGACCTCACAAAACTCTGGCGGAGAAATGGCCCAACAGGAGGGAGAAAAAGGGAAGACCGAGTTTATTAGAAGCTTTACGTACTTTAAAAGTCACGGTGGTTGCCTAAGAGAGGGAGAAGTACAAAACTAAGCAAATGACTTTGAAAACAACACTGGGATCTTAGGTAAGGCTTCCCTGCAACACACACACACACACACACACACGGAGAACCAAAAAGCCTATTTTATATAAAACAACCTTATTACTCAGACATAAAAAATAAAATCTTATCATTTGTGACAACGTGCATGGACCTAGAGGACATTATGCAAAGTAAAATCAATCGGTCAGAGAAAGACAAATACCATACGATTTCACTTATACATGGAAACTAAAGGACAAAATAAATGAACAAAACAGAAACAGATTCATAGATACAAACAAAACAGAAACAGACTCATAGATACAAACAAAACAGAAACAGACTCACAGATACGCGAAGCAGTTTGGTGGTTACCAGGTGGGAGGAGGTTTGGGGGTTAGGTGAGAAAGATGGAGGGATTAGGAGGTATAGATCATCGGGTATAAAAATAGTAACAGGGATGTAAAGTACAGCGTAGGGAATATAGTCAGTAGTGTAATAACCATGTAGAGTGTTAGGTGGGTACTAGAATTATTGGGGGGATCACTTTGTAAGTTGTATAAATGTCTAATCTCTATGTTGTACACCTGAAACTAATACAGTATTGTATATCAACTACAATTACTTTCAGTTTGTTCAAATTCTACAGAGGTAAAATTTCTGTTGCTACTACGATTAATATTTAAATATAAAAATGTACATCTTTTAAAAATTTACTACCACACATCTGAGGGATAAATCCACCATCGTGTACGTGCCAAGTGCAGGGACAGCAGAGAATTCATTCTGGGGGAAGCGTCTGAGCTGGGCTCACCAGGCAATGGGGTGAGGGATGGCCTTTCCAGGTGACCAGAACCCCATACTCAGAGGAACAGAGTCACACCGTGTGGCATTACTGGGGCTTTTACAAATGAGAAGAGAGGTCTGGTCACGTGGTTCAGTTTGTTGGAACAACCTTGCATACACCAAAAAGTTGTAGGTTAGATCCCAGCTGGGACACATACCTGGGTTGTGGGTTCCATCCCCAGTCAGGGCTCATACAAGAAGCAACCAATGAATGCATGAATAAGTGGAACAACAACTCTCTCTTTCTATCAAATCAATCAATCAAATTTTTTTTAAACCCATGCGAGGGCCTTAGATATCACACAACATGAAAGAAAGACCAGCTGCTATGTAATTCCCAGATGTGGTCCCAAATGTAGGTTGGAATTACCTGGCCACAACACCACCTGAAGCTTCTCGCATACTTCCTACAGTTGCTATATTTTAAAGATCTCTTCGTCACCGTGGCTCATGTGGTTCACTGGACTGAGCGCTGGCCTGTGAACCAAAGGGTCACTGGTTTGATTCTCAGTCAGGGCACACACCTGGGTTGCGGACCAGGCCCGCAGCTGGGGGTGCATGAGAGACAAACACTCATTGATGTTCCTCTCCTTTCCTTTCCCTCTCTCTAAAAATAAATAAAATCTTTTTAAAAATTTCATAGCATGTAGAAAAGTGCCTGGCACTCAGGCACTCGACAATATTTTTGTAATTTGGGAGTTTCAGTGTGTGCACTGAGATTACACAAGACTCAAAAGGAGCTGATCAGCTTGCAAATTTGTGTCATCAACATTTTCTGTAACCTTACAGTTTGATAAGTCTTTACTCGTAACCGATAATAGTATATTTTTGAAAAACTTAGCTGGATTCCCTATAAAATCTGCCCTTTGCTCATCTTTAGTCCATTCTGGAAACTTAGCTTTTCCATTTTGGGAAGTGAAGTTCAACTAAAATTTGAAATTGATTAGCAAGAAAAATGCACAGTGTTTAACCTCATTTTTAAATGCCCTTTATATGTGCTATTACAACCTCCTCATTTTTAATAATACTCTATAGCAGGGGTCCCTAACCCTGGGCCATTAGGAAGCGAGCCAAGAGCCAAGCTCGTCTGAGTCGCGCCTCCTGTTCCCCCACTGTCCCTTCTGTCTTCCACCAAACCGGTCCCTAGTGCCAAAAAGTTGGGAACTCTGCTCTACAGTATTTTAATGAAATTTGCTAAATGCTCATATTATCCTTTTAAAGAAAAGGCTTCCAGGTTGATAAAACCTACTTTTCTGTTTAAACATTAATGCACTTTAAAAATTCTGTTTATGCTTAGTTATGTTCAGTTTCTGGCTTCTCAAACGGCCTCTGGCTTCCTTATTATTTCCAGTGTTGCCGTTTTCTGGTCTATAAATATAAATTGCATTTAAGCTTGTCACTTTTTTGAGTACAGACATAGCCACATCAGGCAGATTTGGGGCTATGCTGACCTCATTCACATCATAGTGTTCTCGTTGTTTCACTGAGCAGGACATACAACATAAAAATACTTTGTTAATGTCTAATTCATTACATTTTTACCTGAGTTAACAGCCTTGTATGACTTGTTACAGACATCACACCTTCAGCTTCTTTGATAGTTAAATGCTTAACTGTTGCTTTAAATGTCAAGGGTTTTATACACTATTTTCTGGTGCACAACAATTGATAAATTCCGAATGTTTTACTTTTACTTTTACTCAGAACGTATTCAGAGTACGTTCTTCAGTATGAATTTTATTTCAATTAAAGAAATTAATATGATCCCTGACTGGCGTGGCACAGTTGGTTGGGTGTCATCCACCAAGGTGAAGTATAGCTGGTTTGCTTCCTGGTAGGGGCACATGCCTGGGTTGTGGGTTCCCTCCCCAGCTGGGGTAAGTACCAGAGACAACCGATCTATGTTTCTCTCCCTCTCTTCCTCTTTCTTGAAAAATAAATAAATCTTGAAAAAAAATCAGTATCAAAATTCTTCAGACTTACATCTCACAGATGTGATATTCACAGAATTACTTTCTCTTATGCATTCTTTTATGTACATTAGGATGACTTTCCAAAATTTCTCTACTTATATGGCTTCTTCTTGGCATAAATTTTCCAATAATTAATGACTGACAGGGTTGAAAAGTTTTTCTACATTATATTGATATGGTCTTTAGTGACAAATGCTATGAAGAATTTGCTGGTGTGTAACATGAATTGAACCAAAAGACAGTTTTGCATTTGAAAGGTTATTGATAATTATAAATTATTTGATGTTCCTTGACAGATGAGACCAGCGAAGGCTTTCTTTCCCTTATTTGTGGGAGTTTTCTGTAGCACGAGCTCCTTAACATCGAGGAAGATGACAGTGCCTGAAGGCCTTCCCAGGTTTCTTGCAAACATTAAGAATGAATTTTCTGCCCTGGCTTGGTGGATCAGTTGGTTGGAGTGTCATCTTGTAAACAAAAAGATCTGGTGGGTTTGATTCCTGGTCAGGGCACATACCTCGGTTCCAGGTTGGATCCCAGGTTAGGGTATGTACGGGAGGCAACCAATCAATGTTTCTCACATTGATGTTTCTCTCTCCCTTCCCCTCTCTCGAAATCACTAGCCATATCCTTAGATGAGGATTAAAATAAATAAATAACTTAAAGCTGTTTTTATTTACCTAAAAAAATTTTTTTTCTGATGTCACGTAAGTTGTGAACGCTGCCCATAGTCCTTCCCACAATGTACATTTATAAGGTTTCTCACCAGCATGGGTTTTCCTGATGTTGAAGATACGAACAATGATGGAAGGCCTTTCCACATTCTCTGCACGTATGGGGTTTCTCACCAGTGTTCATTCTTTGATGCTGGATAAGGTGTGAGGTAACCCTAGAGGTTTTCCCACATTCCTTACATTCACAGGGCCTCTCATCAGTGTGAGTCTTCTGGTGCTCAGTAATAACCAGTGTCAAGTGACTAAAAGCTTTTCCGCATTCAATACATTGAAACGGTTCTCACCACTACGGATCCTCTGTGGTTGAGGAAGACATGAGAGATGACAGAAGACCTTTTCATGTCCATTACATGTACATTGCTTCTCACTAGTACGGATTCTTTGGCGGTAAGTTATGTGGTCCCTCTGAAGTCCTTTCCAAAATCCTTAAATTCCTAGGACTTTTCTCCAGTATGACTTCTCTGATATGGAATAATTATTGATGTGACTTTTCAACTTTCTTTTCCTTCCTCCTAAAGAACATAATCTGCCCTTGCCAGGTGCTCAGTTTGTTAGCCAAAGTAGTGGGTTCAATTTCTGATCAGGGCATATATAAAAATCAACCAATGAATGCATAGATTCATGGAACAACAAATCAATTTCTCTCACAAAGCAATAAATAAAAAATTATTAAATATTGTTAAAAAATATAATGTGACTGCAGGGTTTTGTTTTTTTTAAGAATTATGATTACTGACACTAAAGAAGAGGTGGGGTGGTCATAGACAGATTGACTCACACTTTTGAGAATTGGGGCCAGGGAGGTATTCTGTTGCTGTAACAAACAGAAGGGGAAAAAAAGATAGAAAGACTTGTTACTGTATACTTTTTTTACATCTTCTCCAAGTTTTTTAATCATGAGGATATACTCCTGATTCAAAATACCGAAGTTTTTAGGTAGAAATAAAACAATTGAGAAGTACTAAAGAAACAATATTTAGGAAAAGATTTCCTTGGGCTAGAAAAAAAGACGTGAGGCTATCTAAATATACCCAGTTTAAGTTCCTAGATTCCGAGGGTAGATAGGGACTCAAAAACATTTTTTAAAATTTGTTGATTTGAAACAGAGAAACAGAAACATCGATTTGTTCCTCCACTCATTTATGCATCATTGGTTGACTCTTGTGTGTGGCTTGACAGCTGACTGAAACTGCAACCTTGGCATATTGGGACAATGCTCTAACCAGCTGAGTTCCCGACCAGAGAAGTCTGTGCTGGTTTAAGCCACTAAGTTTTTGATAATTTCTTACAGCAACATGAAACAAATACATCTACATAACCTAAGAGAATCGGATCAGCTTTGGGTTCCTCTTTTACAAGGCCAGAATTCAAGGAAGGTTATCCATGGATTGAGAAAAAAACTGTAATCTGAAAATGTTTTACCAACCAAAAATATAATTTGTGAGGATACAAGAAATTTTTTTTGACATGTAAGGATTATGAGAATACTAGCTATATACCATTTGTTGAGATAAATATAAATACTCAATAAAATAGTCTAACCAAATATCATTTGATATAAAACTGTCCCCCAAGATCGGAAAAACTGTGAAAGGAAATGGTGGCCAACAATAAGTGTACTCAGTATGTCTAAATTTAAATGGAAATCAGAAGTGGGTCTGACAGTAATGCAAGCATCAAATAAATGCAACAGAAGGGAAAGTAAAAGGTTTAGATTTAAAACTTTCATTGCTAGGGAAGGGATGGAAAAAGAAAGTTGGTGTCTCTTCTTGGAGGACAATGGCAAAGAAAATTGTGGGTGAGAAAGTAAAACGGGTGTTCTCATTCTGACCAAATAATGATTTAAGAATGGGAAGATCACCCTAACTGGTGTAGTTCAGTGGGTTGAGCATCATCCCACAAACCGAAAGGTTGCTGGTTCGATTCTCAGTCAGGGCACACATCTGGGTTTCAGGCCAGGTCCCTGGTAGGGGTGAGTGCAAGAGGCAGCCGATTGATTATTTCTCTGGCACATTGATGTTTCTCTCCGTCTCTCTCCCTTACTCTCTCTCTAAAAATAAATAAAATCTAAAATAAATAATTGGGAGATCACCACCACCTTAAGCACAGTAGGAAGTTCTAATTTAGCAAGAGGAAAAGGGAATAATGAGCCAAGATAATATAAACGGTTTGCACAATGCAAAGTAAAAGGAATAAAGAATTAGCACACTAACAATATGAATTTCGCAACACAAAAATTCAGTGTAAGTTTAAAAAAAATCAGCTGTGTGATTTTTCTTAAAAAACTAAAATGACAGGTTGAAAATACATGGATGGGCAAAAACATACCAGGTAAACAAAGATAAATCATTATTATTAGTGTTACACAGAATTGAAATAAAATAGAGAGGATTACACTAGGTCATAATTGGCAAACTTTAAAAAAAAATCCTCATTCAAGGGCAGCCTATTTTAGGGAGAGGAGAAGGGAAGGGAGGGAAACACTGATGTGAGGAATACAGGCTGGTTGCCTTTCCTACGCGCTCCAACTGGGACTGAACCTGAAACCCAGGCATGTGCCCCGACTGGAGATCAGGCCCACAGCCTTTTGGTGTACAGGGCCACACTCCAACCAACCGGGTCACACAGGCCAGGGTGGCAAACTTCTTATCTTCAGGGCCAGGCAGCAAACATAGGCTTTGTGGCCACAGTCTTCCCCACAGCCACTCAGTTCTGCCAGTTGTAGACAAGAAATAAATGAGCATGGCTATTCCAATAAAACTTTATTTATAAATCGGGTAGTAGGCCAGGTTTGGTTTGTTGATCACTACCCCTGGCACAATAGGATATTATGTAATGATAAAAGGTATGATTCATAAATAGGGCTTAAGTCATATTCAAACAACATAAATTAAAAAGTAAAAATCTCTGGAAATTCACTATCTTGGTCCAAGAAGTTCAACGTTAGGAAATTCTGATCTACTATATCAAATAACATAAGAACATGGAGAATTTTATCATTATAATCCACAGGCTTAAATAAAACCTTGTATCCAAACAAACAAAAAATATGTAGTCTTTTTCAATGTTAGGGAACATATACAAAATCAATCTTGTACTTAGCCACAAAGAAAAATGTAAAATTTTTAAAAGTAGGTATTGCTTTCCAGGCCATATTTACCAATCATAATAAAATTTGAAGTATTATAATTCAGGATGCTTATGGCTGCGAGTTTACAAGATATCCAACTAAAATTAACTTTAGCAATAAAGGTTTATTTTTCTTATATAACAAGGCATCAAAGAAACAGTTTCAGAATTGGTCCTTAGATCTGCTTCTGTTCTCTACGGATTCCGAAACGGCTGCAGCAGCTCCAGACATCACGTTCTCATAGGACAAAGTTTAAGGGTAGAAAATGAGAGGAGAGGGAGTCTTAATATATCTGCCTCTTCTGAACAAGGAAAATCTCTTCCAGAAGCCCGGTAGGTCCCTGGAACACAGTGACCTTCCAGAGCTGCAAAGGAGGCTGAAAATTAACCTCTGACACCTTCAGATTCTAAGGTAAGACACGGATGCTGCCAACGAGAAGGGGAATTGCATATGGCCACGAGGTAAGCAACCAACCCCTCCTCCTCTCTGCAACAGAAGTTATTAAAGATAACCCAAAACAATCAAACAACGTGGAAACTAAGAAACCATCCGCTAAACTGAGTTTACTCTTGGGTCAAGAAGAAATAAAAACAGAGATTGCTGTAAGATACCCGTTTTCTACTTCATTATTTTGTACTCACTTATTCTTATCACCTGGATGTTTGGTGTTCTCTTCTCTGGCTTCTTGAATAGTACATTAAGAATATTTGAGTATAATCTTACATGTTTTTATGTTTCGCATGCAATTAAAGGTCATAAAAATTCCTCTGAGTGGCATTAGCCACTTATTTTATGTTGGGACATAAAAAAAACTCTCCTTTTTGCCCTGGTTGGTGTGACTCAGTGGACTGAGCATCAGCCTGTGAACCAAAGGGTCACTGGTTTGTTTCCCAGTCAGGACACAGGCCTGGGTTGCAGTCCAGGTCCCCAGTTGGGGGCGTGCATGAAGCAACCAATCGATGTTCTTCTCCCTCTCTAAAAAATAAATAAAATCTTAAACAAACTCTCATCATTCTTTGATTTTGGAAATATGGATCTTTTGTTCCCCTCATTTATGCATTTATTGGTTGTTTCTTGTATGTGCTTGACTGGGGATGTAACCCACAACCTTAGCTTATCGGGTCAATGCTCCAACCAACTGAGCTACCCAGCCAGGGCCTCTTGTTCATTCTTTTCTTTACCATTTATGGTAACTGCATGATTTATTTCCTTGTTAACCCAAGAGTAATGTGGCTGTTTTATTTCCTTTTCCTTTTCCTTTCCAGTTTGCAAGAAAATGAAAACCTTTGGCTATTGTTAAAATTATTATGTGGTGGTTAGAAAAAGTGAATCGAGAATGTTAGAGACAATTTTTTCCAACCTTTCCTTGTTTCTTTCACTATCGTGGTCTAAACAATTTACATCCATAAAATTTTTCTTCAGCATGAACTTTATGACTCGAGAGAAAGGACGGCTCTGAATGAAGGCATTCTGACTGGAGGTACTTCCTTCAATTCTTTCCCCAAGATGAGAGGACAAAGCTGTGATCAGCCTAAGCCAATGGGCTCTCCCCATTGCTTCCATTCATATGGTTGCTGGCTAACATAAACTCTCTGATGATCAACAGGGGATAAGTGCTGATGGAAGGCTTTTCTACGTTTATTACATTCACCTGCGTTTCTCTACTTTGCATTCTCTGACGCTGAACAGTAGTCGGATCACAATGGAAAGTCCTCCCCTGTTCCTTATAGTCACAAGGCTTTTCCTCAGCGTGAACGAGCTGATGCTGAACCAGCTGGGAGCAGTGGCTGAAGGCCTTCCCACATGCTTTACATTCGTAGGGTTTCTCACCCGTATGGATTCTATAATGCACAGTAAGGTGCGAGACCCGTTTGAAAGCCCTACCACACACCTTACACTGGTAGGGTTTCTCTCCAGTGTGAATTCTCTGGTGTTGCTTAAGTTGTGAGCTCACCCTAAAGGCCTTCCCGCAGGCCTTACATTCATAGGGCTTCTCCCCAGTGTGAATTCTCTGGTGCCGAATAAGGGTTGAGCCCTGGTTGAAGGCCTTCCCACAGTCCTTACACTCGTAGAGCTTCTTGCCAGTGTGAATGGTCTGATGTTGGATCAGCTGAGACCGATGACTAAAGGTCTTCCCACATTCCTTGCAGGCGTAGGGCTTCTCACCCGTATGAATTCTATAATGTACTTTAAGATGTGAGATGCGATTGAAGGCCTTCCCACACTCTTTACATTGATAGGGTTTCTCCCCAGTATGAATTCTTTGATGTTCGATCAACTGGGAGCTCCTACTGAAGGCCTTGGCACAATCCTTGCATTCATAGGGTTTCTCACCAGTATGGACTCTCTGGTGTTGTATGAAATTGGAACCCGAATTGAAGGCCTTCCCACATTCCTTACACTCATAGGGTTTCTTGCCAGAATGAATATTCTCATGTTGAACTAGTCGCGAGCCATATTTAAAGGCCTTCCCACACTCCTTACATTTATAGGGTTTCTCATTAGTGTGAATTCCTTGATGGTTAACAAGGAAGTCCTCTGGCCAGAAGTCTTCTCTGCAATCGTTATATGCATAGGGTTTTTCTCCAGGATGTATTTTCTGATAAAAAGTAAGGGATGCCTGTGAGTCGAAAGTGGGCATTTCTTCGTGATTGATTACCATTTGACTCAAATGTCCATCTGGACTCCCTTGCTGTCTGTCACACTGGTTTCTGCATTCCCAGTTGTCTTGGAAACTCGAGCACTGGAGACCACAACTTGTAAAGCTTTCCGTTCTCTCACATTGGGGTGACGGCTCTTCACAAACTGACTGCTTCAGAGATAAGACCCGAGTATCATACCTTGACTCCAAGACTGAAAATGAACAAAAGAGCAAGAATGTTGGTTTTTTCCTTTTCCAGAAAAAGGAAGTTATATAGTAAAAATTGAAAAGTTTAGACTTAATACCTATGGGCTCCTGAATGTGGCTGAGCAATTAGAAAATAGACAAACAGTACAGAGAAAGAGGAAACACCATAAATGAGATGAATGAGGTGATGAAGGAGGAGTTTATAAGAACGATTTTTGACAGTGTCCTCTGTCTCAATTGTAGTGGTTATGTGCATACATTCGTCCGTACTCATCGAAATATTACACTCTGAACACATGCATTTTATTGAATATAAATGATAACCTCAATAGAGTGGATTTTAAGAAGTGACAGTGAGGGTGGCTGGATCATCTGCCCAAAGGAACACAGTGGTGTATCTGTTTGTTGGGGGCTGTGGTGCTACATGGGGACCTATTGTCATGTGTTCCCTGGTAGTTGTAATAACCCAGTGACAGTCTTCTGCTGGGATGCTATCTATCTCTGAACTTTAGCTGAATACCAAGGCTGGAGCTAGTGTCAACAGGACCTGTCTCTCCTGGTCCTTTCCACTGTCTAAAGGTGATATGGCAAAAAGGAGGGCCTGCTTCCTTGCTTATAGGATCAGACCCCAATTTAATGGGGGTGGCGTCTTCCAGAATACTCTTTGCTGCTCATTCAAATTTCAAGGAGAAACCGAATGGCATACTGGATCCTGATTTCCCTTGGCACATGACTTTGGCTGCGGTGGCCCATTTCACTGCAATCACAGAAACCCACCCATCAGGGTTGGCTAATAAAGAAATGGTTATAGCAAGGGACTACCTGGGGTCAATGGGTGCTCTTGAAGGTGCTCATAAAGAACAGTAGATAGTCCTGGCTGGGTGGTTCAGTTGGTTACAGTGTCACCCTGACACCAAGGTAATGGGTTCAATCCCCAGTCAGGGAACATGCAAAAATCAACCAACACATGAATGCATGAACAGATGGATGAATAAATCAATGTTTCTCTCTCTCTCCCCTTCTTCTCTCTCTATACAAATCAATTTTTAAAAAAACATATGACAAAGCAACAGGAATTAAAACAGTCTGGTACGGGCACAAAGGCAGACATGTAGACCAATGGAACAACATAGGGAGCCCAGAAACACATCCTCATGCATGTGGTCAGATGATCTTTGACAAGGACACACAATGAGGAAAGGGCGACAGTACTGCTTTTCCACAAATGGTGCTGAGGAAACTGGATATCCACATGTCCAAGAATGAGGCAGGACCCTTAACTCACAACAAATACAAACATTAACTCAAAATGGATTAAAGACTGAAACAAAGACTCTAAACTACAAAGCTCCTAGAAGAAAACATGGGGGAACACTTTATGACACTGCATTGGGCAATACTTTCTTGGATACTGCACTATAAGCAAAAATAGACAACTGGAACGACATCAAACTTAAAAACAACAGGGCATCAAAGGAAACAGGCTGAAAACACAACCTACAGAATGGAAGAAAATATTTGCAAATCATGTATCTGATAACAGGTTAATACCCAGGCTATATAAAGAACTCCAACAACTCAACAACAGAAAAACCCATCCAGATTTTAAAAATGGGCAAAGGACTTGACTATATGTTTTCCAAAGAGGATATATAAATGGTCAACAAGGGTATGAAAAGATGCTCAAAATCACCAATCACTACACAAATGAATATCAAAGCTATGAGATACGACCTCACAGCCAGGAGCATGGCCACTATTAAAAAAACAAAACAAAATAACCACTGTTGGCAAGGATGTGGAATAACTGGAGCCCTTATGCGCTGTCGGTAAAATGGTGCAGTCGTTGTGGAAAGCAGTATGGATCATAAAAAAATTAAATAGAGAACTATCATGCAGCCCAGCCATTCCACTTCTGGGTATTTAGCCCAAAGAACTGAAAGTGGAGTCTAAAAGAGACATCTGCACACCTATGTTTACTGCAACATTATTCCAAGTAGCCAAGAGGAGGAAAAAGCCCAACAGTCTGTCCGCAGATCAATGGATAAAAATTGTGTACACAAAGTCTTAAAATAGAAGGAAACCTGATCACGTGCTACGATGTGGGTAAATTGTAAGGACATTATGCTGGGTAAAAAGCAGCCAGACACAAAAGTCCACATATTGCACTATTGTGTTTATGTAAAATATCCACATTAAGCAAATCTACAGACACACAAAGCAGATCAGTGGTTGTTAGGGGCCGGGGTGAGGGGGAGGAGAATGAGGACTGACCACTTAATGGGTACAGGGTTTCTTCTGGGGGAACCTCTCAATAGCCCTCTTCACTTCTGACACTTTGGGTCACCAAACGTTTGTCGGTTTACCCTCACATCGAGCAACTCTCCAATTCCTTGGTGTCTTAGAAAGTTGTCAATTCTGACACTTCCTACAGAGAGCATCAGACCCCATGGGTGAAGGGTTCAGTCTACAAGATTGCTTCTTCCCTCTCACTCGTGTGTGGAAGAACCCACTACACTTGGGGGGCTTAGTTCTTTGTCCCCCACTTGAAATTCTCTTGTAATACACTGTACATTGTGAAAACTGTTTATGGATATATTTTTGGTGTCACGTCACACTGTGACCTTGGTTTTCAATCAGGGAAGATTTCACTCCACCTGGAACGCTCAGCAATATCTGGAGATGTTTTTGGTCTCCAAAACAAAACATCTGTTTGTTCCACTTGTTCATGCATTCGTTGGTTGATTGTTGTATGTGCCCTGACCAGGGATCGAACCCACAACCTTGGAATATTGGGACAACACTCTAACCAAGTGATCTACCCAGCCAAGGCACATTTTACTTAATTTACTTAAAATAAAAATTTGAATAGCCCATGTGACGGGGGGGTACTCCATTGGACAGCACAGACATAAAGCCTTCTAAGCCTTGCTATAGATGCTGGAGTTTCTCCTGAGTGAGGTGGAAAGTCTCTGAAAGGTTTTAAGCAGAGATGTAACACATCCTCCCTGAAAAAACAAGAGTGGGAGCGGAGGGATGGAGAGCGGGCTACTACAACAGTCTAAGCCAAAGGTGGTGATGGGGGTCAGGGTGGTGGCAGGGGTGCTGATTACAAGTGGTTAAATTCCGGGTATATTTGGAAGTAGACAGAACAGGATTTGCTAGCAGACTAAATGAATGTGTGGGAGAGAAAAGTCAATGATGAGTCGAGTTTTTTTTTTTTAAATCCTTACCCAAGGACACACTTATTGATTTTAGAGAGAGGGGGAGGGCGAGAGAGAAAAACATCAGTTGGTTGCCTCCCATACAAGCCCTGACCTGGGATCGAACCTGAAACCTTTTAGTGTACTGGAAGACTCTTCAACCAAGTGAGCGACCCGGCCAGGGTACATCAAGAGCTTTTGACTTGAGCAAGCTAAAGAATCAAGTGCCCTGTTACCAAAACGTAGAACGGGAAAGAGGAGACTTGTCAGGGTGGATCAAAGACTCGTTTTGGGACTTGTTCCCTTTGGCGTGCCTGGGGAACACCCTGGTGGCCACGGTCAGAAGGCAGCTGGATGTAAGTTGATGGAGTGTGAGGGAGCTGCAAAGGTGAAGGTAACCATTTGTGTTGTGTGACAGAACTTTCTGCGATGACAGAGATGTATCTGTGGTGTCCAATAGTGGTCACAGGCCAGAAAGTGTCTCCTGAACATTTGAAATATGGCAGTTGTGACTGAGGTACTAAAGTTTTAAATGTATCTCCTTGTCATTGATTTAAATTTCAATGTGTCGTACTGGGCAGGTATCGATGGTGTTTAGTATGGCAACGGAAAAGGTCCCGGGGAGTGGGAATAAACAAGAAGGAAGAGGCCCACATCTGAGCCCGACATCTGGAGAAGGTAAGAAGACCCAGCAGAGGAGGTTGAAGGTGGTTTAAGGAGACAGGTGACGACAGAGGTAGCGATGACCCAAATATACAAATGCTTTGGGACGGAAACTACAATGTCAAATGCTGCTGCTAAGCTGCCAGAGATGATGACTGGGACCTGACCTGAGTTCGGTGACTTGGAGAAAAAGTTTTCTACCACCAAGGGTCCGCTTCCTTGCCGACCAGTTGGACAGTTACCTGGTTATTTGCGGTGGCTTCGCTCCTCCCACACGTGCCTCACTCACCTGGGCACAGGCCTCCGGTCGCTGCCTCCTCCACCCTCCAGGGCTCTTTGCCTTGCTCCAGGAAGGAGATCACATCAGGTTTGGAAATGTTAAGATCTGGACATGAGAAAGAAAGTGACGCCCAGTTATGTTGAGGGGACCAGAATTTGGATCCAGGGCCTGGTTATCAAGGACG
The DNA here is from genome assembly GCA_004026545.1 of Mormoops blainvillei. Lineage (NCBI taxonomy): Eukaryota > Metazoa > Chordata > Mammalia > Chiroptera > Mormoopidae > Mormoops > Mormoops blainvillei. Next base: position 50,655 of record PVJD01009882.1, read on the forward strand.
CATGGCAGGAAGGGACAGGGGAAGACGTGACAGTCACCTGAGGACTAGGGACAATGAAGCTTCAGCCCATGGAGCTGCCCTTTAGCCACTCCGAGGGTACCCCATAGCTGACAAGGAAGGAACAGCTATGCCCAACGGTAACCTGCAAACTCCCAGAGCCCAGGCCCTTACCCAGTGACAGCAGGTTGCTGTACGTCTCCAACATGACGTGTCTGTACAAGTCCCTCTGAGCAGGTGTCAGCCACTCCCATTCTTCTTGGGAGAAGACTACGGCCACATCCCTGAACAGGTTTGACCCCTGCAACGACAGGCAGGCATGTTGTGTATTTCACAGAAGAGGCTGTGGGTGGGATGAGAGATTTGGAAGGTCTCCGCAGGAATGGGATGTTCTGGTGGAAAAGGCGGCCGGGGCTGGAGGCCGCCACTGCGAGCAGATGGCAGGAGAACGAGGGCATGAGTGAGGTGTCCTTGAACGTCCCTTTTTACTACAAACCAAAGCTCTGGAACACAGGCCTGGATGAAAATTAAAATCCAGCTAATTGGAGTTTTCCCAACTATGAGTCAGACCGTCTTTGACAGATACTAAACTCTCTAAGTGACACCTAGAATTTCTACTTTTATGGAATTAAAAAAGAAAAAAAGAAAAAAGAAACCCAAACACACACTTTTTGACAGAAGAGGGCGACGGGAGAAGGTGCTGGCCGCTGGTCCTTCTACGCCTCCAGACGGGAGGCTCTGAGAACAAGGTTCCTGGATAGAGGCCCGGTGGGAAGGAAGCTTCAGGAGAAGGAAAGCAAGTATTTACATGATCTTAAAACTCACGATGGACATGACTTTCAGAATTTCATGGGCTGATGGGGCCTCCTCCTGGCTCCTCCCTTGGGGAAAACCAGACTCCTGAGACGGCAGAACTGGGGGAGAAAAGAGCAAACGTGAGACCAGGCCTGCCTCGCACCCCCTAGAACACCATGGTTACAAGGCACCATCCCCTTAACCGTCACCTACCAACAAATCAGAGAGAGCTGGGACAAACTGTGGCCCTCACTCAATTTCAAAAAATCCAGCTTTAGCTGCTGCAAGGACACAGGGAACCACTGGCCTTTCCTATTTCCCCTAAGTACTCAGAGAATTCCACCTTGTCACTAATGGAAATCTGAGATGGGGGTGCTCAGACCTGGTCCAGTGATAGAGACCACATGGTGACCCAAGGACAAGGAAAGCTGTCTTCACCCTGGCCAGGTAGATCAGTTGGTCAGAGCATCATCCCAATACACCAAGGTTGTGGGTTCGATCCCCAGTCAGGGCACGGACAAAAATCAACCAATGAATGAATAAGTGGCACAACAAATCAGCGTTTTGTTTTTTCTCAAATCAATTTTTAAAAAAATTAAAAGAAATAAAGAGAAAAAAGAAAACAAAGGAAAGCTGTCTTCAGGTCAGAAGAGGACAGGAATGCCTGACCCAAATCAACCCAGCCAAGAATAAAGTCTTTCCAGAATGTAACCATTTAATTCTCTCGCGCCCACAATGTAATGCCTTCGGAAGTCTCCCGGGCACTCTCCTCAACTTCCAATTCACAGAGTCCCATGGCCCTACTTAAGGCCTGGTGGACACCACTCTGTGAACCTGCCCTGAATCAACAGATGGGGTGTGGTTGCAGGGGACAAATTAGACGGAGCAGGTCCCATGTAAATAGGCCACTGCACACACATAACAGCGTGTGAAGCTGCGCGCACAAAATATTTACTGGAAGACAGAACTATAAATTAGTACATAACAGTCCACAAGTAGGCAAGTGATTTTATCAATGTGGGCCCAGCCAGATGACCGTTGTCCACTGACAATGAACGACTTCAAAACTGGGTCTTTTGTACATCAGGACATTCGGGAAAAATTAAACCCACCAACGTAGGGACACAGCGAGGGCCAGAAAGAAAAAAAGCACCCTAAAAAATTGGAATAGAAAACATCCAAGTGGTAAAAGTGATGTCATTTAACCACTTTTTGAGCTGTTTATAATGGAGTGTGGGACAGTGCCCGACGCATGACAAATATTTAATTCTTTCTATTTAAAAATTTTTTGATTATAAGTGATGTGTGAATGAAATAAGTATAAATGTCTCTTGACAGCGTGTTACGACTTTTTCCTCCAATGACCACTGTTTTAACATTATCTGTAACATTTTACGACATGAGCGCCCCTGGATTTCCTCAACGCTTTCCCCACAGTTGGACACAGATTTTAAACAAAATCACCTAAAATGTTCCCAAGTATGTCTCTGCTTCTAAATTTTTTTTTTGGGGGGGGGGGTCTTGCAGCTCTTTGTGAATCTCATGAAACGAGACTTCGCCCCAGTTTTTTTTTTTTTTTTTTTTTTGAGGTATGCGTAAGAAGAAACGCCAAACACCCTCAAGCACTTTCACAGGGTCCGGACCCCTCCACACCCACCTAAAGGACCCAGGGACCCAGGTTATGAGCCGTGACGCCGAAGGGGGCGCCAGCAGGGCGCGCGTCGCGGGGCCGATGGGAACTGTAGTCCAGAGCACGGGAGCCCGCAGACCGACGCTAGGGCGAGACATTCCGGTTCTTCCCAGGCCCGAGACCCGCCCGGCCGCGACGCCGGTTCCCGCAATGACCCCGGAGCGCCCGGAAACCTCCGGAGCTCCTCACCTGCCGCCTCCTCCGGTCCAGGTGCCACCGCGGTTGCGCTCCCCCGCAGCCCCAGGTGAGCTTCCTCCTCAGTACCGGAGGACTCGCCGCCTGCAGCCGGAAGATGGCGCAGACGCACAAAGCCGCGCCAATGCTGCGTCGCGATTGGGCCCGAGCCGCAGTGTCTTCTGGGAAATGTAGTCTCTATGTGTAATGGCCGTAGCCAAGCCGAGGCGCCGGGGCCGGATGTCGCGATGTTTCGTAGTGGGCGGGACCTGAAGGTGCGTGCTTGCGTGCGTGGGTGCCGTCTGGGACGCGAGGGAACGTGTTCTGTTACGGGGGCTGCTGTGTGAAGGTGTGCGTGTGGCAGGTGCTGTCTGCTGCGACCATCTCTGCTGGCGCGTGTGTGAGTGGCGGTGACTGCGTGTACGGTGGTTCTTGTGACGTTGTATGTCGTGCTTGGTTCTGACGCGGTCGTCGATTGTTACTTTCAGACCATCACATAGTTACTTTCGGGCTCTTGAGTTTTTAAGGTCGCCATGCAGGCCTGACCCTGAGTTTGTCATTTTTATTAGTGGTCCCTCTTTCGTCCACCGCGGGGACCATTCAGCGCTTGTGTGTGACTGAGTAAAAGAATATTTGTGTGAAAAAGTTGTCTCACCTAGTAAAACACCATTTCCGTGCTGCAGCCATTGTACACCAGAAGGTTTGGGGGAAGGGGAAGGAGACCAAGAGTTTATCAGATAACCAATTTTAAACACTATATTTACGTCGAAATAAATATAGATTGTGAATGGGATTGCAAAATCAGCAAAATTTTTCTAAATGAGACCACATCTACGCCAAGTTCCCTACGCCAAGTTACCGGCAGTTCAATTTCTGTATGTGGAAGCTTGGGAACCCCTGAACTTCACACGTCCTGAGGCAGCGTGGCCCCCTGTGGTCAGGGGGTCCCATGTTTTGGTTGCCGGTCAGGCCCTGTTATGTCTGGTCTCTGAGTGAGGAAACCTTCCCTGTGGGTGCAGTTTGTGCTAGAGGCACGTCCAGAGGTCCCCTTGGAAATAGATGATCTGAGTATGAGATATCTTGTGCCAAAAAGGGAAGTGCTTAAACAGCATCAGGGAGGATTCCTTGCTTCCAACTACAGTGGTGTAATTGTACTAAACTTGCCGGCTGGCTCTAAACAAAAAAACTAGATCGTGGGTGAGAAACCAGTCTTTTCAGACGCTGGACAACTGGTAGTGCAAGGTGGGAAATAAAGGTGTTCTGCAGTCACAGTGGCTTTCTCTGAAGGCAGATTCAAGACCTCAGAGCAGAGAGGAGGAACCAAGGCAGAGCACCAATTTGCTCAGTTGACAACACAAATTGGGGAAACTGAAGTGACTGCAATTTGTGGGACAGAGTGGGGCTACAAGGCCTTAGTACTTGTTTGGGTGGAGGAAATGCTGCCTCTGGTTTCTGAGTGGTGGGTCAACCGGTGAGGGGTCTTGGAGAAAGTGTCTTAAGAGACAGAAGATACGATGTCACAGAGGTCATGAAGCCCCATGGAAACAGGCAAACCGATGTCACAGAGGTCATGAAGCCCCATGGAAACAGGCAAAGAGTCTGGCCTCTGGGCTAGGACCTGGAGGAGATAGCAATGACAGTGCCCACAGAAGGCCACTGGACCATTCCAGGCTGTGCTGGGCTAGACAGTTTCAAGAAATGACTACAAGGGATGGAATTAACATCAGGGCTTCTGGTCAGTCCTGTGGGCAGAGCATCAGGCATCTCCATGGCCCAACTGGGAACAGATTTGAGCAGGACCATAAAGCATGACATAATGAGGCTAACGGTGAGGAACCTGGGGTCCAAGAGTAAGGGCAGGTCATTTGTGGCCAGCCAGTAGGACCAGACTGGACTCAGATCTCAGGCACATAAACTGGGCTGTCTTCTCTGCCTGTCCTGACCTGTGGGGCTCGACTGCATTTCCCAGAAGACACCATGGCTCTGAGCCAGTGAGCTCCCTCTTCCACTGAATGTCCACCTTGGGTCTAATCTAGGAACAGGATGGCAGCAGAGTTGGAAGTGAGAAGAGGTTGGATTCTTGTAATGCAGGAGGCTGAGCCCGGGCATCTTGACTGTCTGTTCGGATAAGCGGATAAAACTGCAGGGAGGACTGGATGGAGCACACATAGCTTTATTACTCACACTGCAGGAAGCACCAACAGCGCAGATCTGTGAAGTGGGGCCACAGCTCCCTGAGTCGGAGACTTGTTTTTAAGGGGGTCCCAGACAAAGGGTGCATGGTCTTGTACCCGACTCTAAGCTACATTACCTCACCGTGTACATGTAGAAAGAAGAAGGCCAAGAGGCAGTCACAGGACAGGAAGCTGCTCCCAAAAGAGGATAAGGAGGGAATTAACAATCCATTTCCAGAACAATACACATTCCTTCTGGCCAGGAGACCCTCTGGCCAGGAGACCCTCCGGCCGGCCTTCCACTGTTGGGTGTTGGAAGAGCCAAATCCAGCATGACCCCACAGTTCTGTATACAGTTTAAAGCGGCGCTGACGGGACTTGCTGATCGATTGGGTGGAGTAGCACAACAAAGAGCTGTAGTCAAGGATAACTCCAGGGGATCCTGAGCTGAATAACCGGAAGAACAGCAACATCAGTTGCTGAGATAGGAAAGCCTGGAGAGGAAGACATTTGTGGAGGTGAGGTTGAGTGGGTGTTTGGTTTGGAATGTGATGGACTGAACTGTCTGTTAGATGTACAAGTGGAAATATGGAGTATCATTTTAGCGGACAAGTCTGGGCTAGACTCTCAAATTAGGAAATATTAACATAAGGTAGATAGTCATAATTGAGGACTAATCATGTTGAGCACCTTCTAATTTGTGTATCTTTGGAGAAATATCTATTCAAATCCTTTGCCCATTTTAAAAGTTGTTATTTGTGTTTTTATTAGTCACTTTAAGTGTCCTTTACATATTCTGGATACAGGCTCTTGTCAGCTGTCTGATTTTTGACAAAGGTACAAAAGCAATATAATGGATGAATAGTCTTTGAACAAACAGTGCTGGAGCCATTAGACATTCTTCCTCCACCCCCTGCCCCCACCCCAAAGAAGACTTTGACCTCATAATTCCTTACAAATATTAACCCAGAATAGATCATAGACTTAAAATTGCTCCATACTAAGCCATGAAAAAAACCAAATGTGCTGCATGGTCATTGTGTCTACTGACGGCAAAAATAAATGCCTCTGGCTCGTTGCCAATTTCAAATTAATAAATGTGGTTTTATGTAAATCAAAGTAACTTTGTCGTTGTTTTTTTTAATTATTTATTTTTAGAGAGGAAGGGAGGGAAAAAGAGAGGGAGAGAAACATCAACATGTGGTTGCCTCTCATATGCCCCTGGCCCGCAACCCAGGCATGTGCTCTGACTGGGAATCGAACCGCCAATCCTTTGGTTCACAGGCAGGCGCTCAATCAATCCACTGAGCCGCACCAGTCAGGGGAAATCAAAGTAAGTTTTGATTCATTCAGTGGCTAAGCTTTGTAGAGCGTTCTGCCAATAGAAGCTTAAGAGAGATAAAGACTGAACATGAAAAATGTTACCACAAATCTTCAGGTCCAGTCCTCATACATTTGTGAAATATGGAAAAGGCTGCAAAAACCTGGCAGTTTACTAATATATCTCAGCTTACATATAATTTGTGTGTATGGTTTGAAAAAGCAGGGGGGAAGATGATTAGAATTTCCTCAAACACAAAACCAACTACCGAGGAAGGAGACAGCATAGGAAGAACTCCCAGATTGCACTGCTATTACTTGGCCAGTGTCCAGCATCCTGGCTGCCAGGAAACGCCTTTTAGCACTTAGGTAAACTGCGTTTCACCCAATAACTCAGCAATCCTGAGCCTGGTCTGATAATATTTCCAGGTGTTCCAATGTCACAAGAAACAGTAGCAAGGAAGGAGGGAAGTCCTTGAAATTCTATGTAGTGTTTCCACTATCTGGGAAAGCAAGCCTTGAAACTGCTTTTCATCCCAAGGCCTGAAATGCGGGCGAGGGCCTCGGTGCCTAAAGAAAAAGCCCATAAAACAACTCTGGTTAATTGTCTACCTCTGGTCAGTATCTGTTTTACGAGGGAGTCCCTAATGCTTACAGAAAGAGCCTATAATTAACTTTGGGCAACTGCCCCAACTTTAATTAACTGCCTCCCATCATGTATCTGTTTTACAACAAGCTGAACAAATGGAGTCTGAAGCAAGATAAGGATTCGGGCTAACAGACCCCACACATCCCTAAGTTTGGGCCGTCACATCCCCCCAGGAAAGCTGGCACCACATTCACCCGTCAATCAATATGTAACATTTTTACTCCCATCTCGCCAACTATGTAAGCCCTCAGAACAAAGGACTGTTGCTCTTGGGTTCCCTGGCTCTCTTGGTGTCTGGCTTCCGGCCCTCCAGCCTCTGGCCCCCCGGGGGGCTTGCCACCCCGGCTGGCCGTCCTTCCTTTTGCTGCCCTGCTTTGCCCCGTACCTCTGCCTTTCACCCGCCTCCGCCCCCGCCCCCGAACCTTAGCTAGACCCATTCTCTTCCACGGGAACGGATCACTAATAAACTTTGACTGCATGCTAACAGATGGGCTGATCTGTAATTCTTTACATGCGTCAGCGAGAAGAACCAGGTCTCTTCCAACTACCATTCTGTGGATTGTGCTCCTTTAACTGATCACACGTAGGAACGGTTTTCCAATATTGAATCTTAATGCAATTTTAACAGCTTTGTTCCTACTTAAAACAAAAGACCCCCAGAAAACCTAAGATGTATTTTCACATGTTGCTTCAACATCACACAATTATTCTTTTTGTAAATTGTATAGTTTTCAAAGATTACTTATTTAATCATACTTCTACTTGTAGCCATATTTATCTCAACTTATTACTATAAAGAGTGCTTCAATTACATTTTTAAAAAAAGATTTTATTTATTTTTGGAGAGAGAAGGGAAGGAGACAGAGAAACATCAATGTGTGGTTGCCTCTCGCCTGCCCTCTAGTTGGGACCTAGCTTGCAACCAAGGCATGTGCCTTGACTGGGAATCGAACCAGTGACCCTTTAGTTTGCAGGCTGGCACTCAATTCACTGAGTCACACCAGCCAGGGCTTCAATTATTTTTTAAATTTCCTCCATATAAAAATTCCTAGCTCATATTATGCTTTCTGTCGTTGGTGACTTTGGTGGGACAAGCTATCTTGAAGCACCTAAGTGTACAAGTCAATTTAGGAAAGGATGAGACATGAATGGGAGACCAAACTAGAGAAAACTGTTCATAGAATATTTTCGAAGACATAGGT